>JAULBR010140952.1:0-10366 GCA_032355825.1 Melanodrymia aurantiaca
TAACACTGACCCAACTCTGACTGATATGAATCGTGGATGAGACATTTTTTGGGGAATATGGTCCAAAAGTTCTGCGTCACTCTGCGACAGCCTAAAATTTTCTGACCAACACTGACGCAGCGCAAGTGAAATGGGGGCATAACTTACCATTGGTAGAATGTAACTCAAATTTACTTTACACATTTATAAATAAGGAATTAAATTAATAGCCTCTTTAAATAATTATATCTACCAAACAAATGATTCATTACTTTATACAAGTCAAATATAATACAAAACGTTATTCAATGCAATGTCTGTCTACATGGTATAATTATCTTAATAGTGTTACTAGCAAAACTCACCCCATAGGCTTGATAGTAACGTTTTTTGGCATCGTTGGATCTCGGTAGCGGCAAAGTTTCAGAGTGTACGTATTCGTCCATCATCTGAAAGAGTACATGTTATTTATTATACGACCATTCCAATATTTATTATTTAAACAACGCACGCTATATATAATCGATAAACACATTGCACTGTGAACGCTAATCGCTATAAACATTTGCTGTCTGTTATATGTCTTTCGTATATATGTACCAATTTGCATTTATTTAAATCGCTTCAACATGTTTCGTCTGACGTAGTTATAAAATAACGAGAATTAGTGTAAATTTTATAATAATTATATATATATTTTTTATAAATGTTCAAATCCATTATATTTTAATTAATAGCATAACTGAAGTAAAGATAAAGGATTGTAAACGTACATATTCATCAACATAACGAACGGGCTCGGACACGTAACTCCAGCGCCTTGTGTCTCTCGGTGGCAGTTCGTAGGGTCTCGTCCCATCCATCCACACTCTGGGCAACTTGACCACACTCGTATCCAAACTACCCATGCCAAGAGAACTTGCTCGACTAGATTTTCTAAAACAAATAATCATTTATTATGCAATAGTTAAACACTACCAATAATTTGTAACATGATATTTTGATCGTAATGTTGGCTTGCACATGCCTCGCGTCGGTTATATCTACATTAATTTTGTGTCTTTCTCAGTTGATTAGGACGCAGTAAAATACGTGATGTTTTTCTCACGTTAAAGGACGCAGGCACGACGCAAACAAAATATTCGTTATTACGGCACGTGCTTTTCTATAAAATAATATTTAACACCTGCACTAAAGTCAATTTAACTACATGTATGTCTTTTACGAAAACATGAATTTGTTGATAGAACATTTACACACTTATTAGTCTAGTTGGACGATTAGACAGACATTTTCATGTATTTGAAAGGTCCAATTAAATAACACGTCGACAATTTCTGAGACATTCACTCACCTGTTTCTTACAGCACAGACACACACAAGACACAGCAGGATCGTCAGTATCAACAGACCTCCCAGAACGCTCACTATTATTATTAACAGATCTGAAAAAACATACAACATGCATTATTTGATATAATAATATATTCAAAGTTCAAATATTAACGCTATGCGTACTTAACAAAAGTCATGAAATTAGGATACAATGCTACGGTTCGCAGTTCCACTTGAAGTGTGGCGTAGCTTGATCGAACCTACCCTGGCCAACCACCCGACTGGTTTATAAAATGTATTTGTACAGGCTTGTCTATGAGCAAAGTGGATATAAAATAATTATAATCATATAGTGGATTATAGAACATAGCGTTTTTCATCTGTAGACCATGCACTGAAAAGGTCACAGTTGTGCTTTAATGGTGTTATATACACGGACATTACTCTGATTAGTCATGAGTTTTAATAGTAATAATTTGATATAGAATTATTGAGCTTGAGTAGCTTACTAACTCATTAACTTACACAATTTATATAATACAACAGGACTATAGTAAGAAAGAAAAAAACGGATATAAACCTTTTCCATTTATTTCACAATCACTGCCAAGAAACCACTCTGGACATCTGAAATATAAATTAAAACGTTATTCTTTAGTCAATCTGGTTTTTTAAAATATCAGTAGTGCTAGTTTCGCGAGATATAACCCCACACTCTATCTCAATACGTTTCTATAGGGCATGCTTGGAGTTGACATGAAATCCTTTGATATGATTATCGCGAGAAACTTCCATGTAAGTTCTAAATACTAGTAGGCCTACATGTACAGGTGTACTTACAAAGTGTATCAAATTGGTGAACTACCAAATATATATTAGTAATACAAAATTAATAAATTGTAAACTACTGTATTATCGCATTCAAACAGGTAATCCTACACACGAAAGAGGTCAAGGGATATGTTGACATCTGTGACGAGATAATAAAAGGCCATCACAATGATACAAAACAACAATACTATGCGCGGGGGTTGAATATGATACCAGCGCAACTAAATAAGAAGATATTGTCTAGATTTTCCTATTACACTAAAAAATGAAAATTTTCTCCAGTGGGAAGGGGGTGGGTTCGTCCAACCCCCACCCCTCCACCCAATGCCTACGGCCATGATATATTCATCATGGAAGATTGATTCACACAACCTATCTAGTCATAATAATTGCAGAAAATTCAGCCAGAGGATTAAAGTTTAAAATTTGAATATTTGTTTTACAATTAAATGATCTGTAATAAAAATAAACATCAATATTTTACCTGCATTCGACCACCCCATTGACCGAGTCACAAGATCCGTTGTTACGGCAATGGCATTTTACTACAAGAAAAGAACATAGATGATGTACACAAAACAATATGTACTGAGCTCTGCAAATAATTTATGTACATATACTTTTAAATAGCTTCGTTTTAATTAATGTTTGTGTTGGAAGATTTTAAAATGTGAGCTACGTTATAGATGTGATTATTATAAAATTATATACCGCCGGTATACACACGTATTTAACTTTAGTTCAAGTCCAAAAAAACAAACATTTATTGATCTAAATCAAACGTACAATAGGGCTTACATACAACTTATGTTTCGGGGTTGGGATGTAATAATGCACATTTTACCATAATTTTAACAATTAAATGAACACGAAGAACTGGGATGGTTGTATTCTATACGAGGATATCTTAACCTTTAACCATAACTTATTACTGGAATGTTGTAAAATACGTTTAATGATACTAGCTCCAATAGTATTTAAATACTCACCAGCACAGGTTTCGCCTTGTATTCTATTGATGTCGACGGAGACGTCGATGTACCCGTCACGACAGCGACACGTGAACGATCTCATGCTGTGTGTGCACACCGAGTTTACGTCGCAGTAGTTGTGATTGGCGTCAACACAGTGGTTGTATTCTGAAAGACAACACATCTTATAACAATGCCGTGCTATTAAAAATTATTGAACATTGACAAAACATGTATATATATTAAATAAAAAAATGCCCCTTAAAATTCATATCGGGAATTTTACTGCCTCCGTAATTATTCATCTGATTCTACCTGTCGTGAATTCAGTGTGGTGCATAGTAAAGACGTAGGCGGTCAAGTGTCAATGCTTTCTGTGTCATGTTTCTTGGTGTGCTTTTGTTTCAATTTCAACGATGTTCAGAGAAAGGAAACATGTTTGAGGAAAGGCAATAGTCCTATTCGACTCGCGAGAAAATGTGGTTCGAAAACTCAGACAATAGCAGCAACAAACAAAGATAGCTTTAAAGGGGGTGGGGAGGTGAATAGTTTTGTTATATATGTTTCAGGGAACCCCCACACACTCCGTCACAAGTTTACCCCCTGTGACGCTCGCAGGGTTGGGCTTCGTGTCCACATGGCGCATGAATTCCGTCTAGAACGAATATCGAATCCCACCACCGGAGATACTAAAATACGATTTTATGCAGGCGTCCTAGCATTAAAACCACGTGATCTATGCACATCTGGTTTTGATTAAGAATAATAGATATGGTCAAATTTGTACCTAGATTCCTTCGGACGTCTATTCTTTTTACGCAGGTGTAATAGAAATAGACGTCCGTAGGAATATAGGTCTGACACAATGTAAAATGCTATAGGACTTACATACCTATGAATCCTTGTCCAAACCAGACTTTTATCAAACATAATTTTATTGCACCTTTTTTTTTAACCTTAACTATGACTTGAAGGTAATATCTAGTTTTATGGATCAGACTTCACTATTTGTTTCATTCCGTAAAGATTTATTTTATTATTTAATTCAGTTTGTTGTGATATAACGGGACTTGCGTTCCTTTTACACCGGCCCTGAACCATCATTAGAAACACAAACCCAGTATGCGCATAATAACCCAACAGGTGAGATTCGAACCTACTGCGCTTGAGAATCCAGGATCGGACGTGTAATTAGCAGCTACATACTTTATACATATACATGTACATGTACTTGGTATAAAGCTAGCACCATTTCCACGCAAATAAAATACGTGTTTAAACAACGAGTTGTAAGATAAATGGTTTCTAATGGATACATGTGTAGTATTCTAGTTGTTACAGTGTCGTAAAACCCTGTCTATTTTCACGTGCACCAAGTTGCTAAAACTTGAGTGGAGCAGTTAATAGCTGCAATGTTTCGCTGACCGGAAGTCATGAACTCTCAAAATACGTCTGCCGTATTGTGAGTGACGAATACATTTGACACCACATAACCATCCTCTATGTATTGTTCAACTTACCAAACATTGCCCTTTGTACTGATTTAGGTAAAAAGAAAACGAGATCAAATAGCTATTAAATAGGATTAATATTCAAGCATTCTCTCCATGCTTAAATCCATATTTAATCAAATACAAAAAGGCATGGACCCCATGCTTTGTAATGAAAATATTGTCCATAAAAATGTGTTTGAACGCACAATCCTGGTTTTCTCCACTAGAATGCACGGCGTGTGTTGTTGAAACAAACAATTGACTACTTGTGTTCCGAGTCAACATGACGACCAAGAGGAAGCACATTGTCTGGATGTCCTCAAATTGAGTTTGCATATTACTTCATAAAAAGATGTTTGTTTCTAATGAAAGTTATGCTGTCAGAAGATTTGATGATATTCACGGAATCTAGTTCGTGTCGCTGACATGGTCTATTAACACTGTGCGAAATAATCGCAATATATGAACAAAATGGCAGCACACACGTTTGTATGCTGTCACGTTGGTTCTATTTACGCGCTATATGATATTTTAATGCTCCTTTTGAATGCTTAACTTATATGGTGTGTTTTCTTTGCAATCAAGACTGTTTTAGAAAAGAATATAATGAGTTTTATTATTGGGCTATTCGGTGCATTGCTGACATCTGGTATTTCCGTTCAATGCAAACTAAACATTCATGGTCAAAACTACAAATCGTAGCTTATGGAAGTGTTTGTCAAATTTATTATATGAAGATGTGACAATAATACTTTTGTCAAATAAAGTATATTAACAAAATTATTGGCAATATGTCGAAATGTAGTTACATAACGTTTCACAATCTTGAACACAACCATTTTTATTTGTATTGTCTTTTGTCACGTTACACCTATAATAATTAAATGCAGGCACGCTGTTTTATAAAAGAATTCTGGATTTACATAGTTCTAAACGATATTTCCGTACGACTGATTGGTCCAAGCTACGCTATCATGTTGGTATTGTATCCAATAACGCACAGTGCACGCTATTGAAAAGAAAGACTATATTTCGTATCACTGGTTGGTCTAAGATACGTTACCATGTTGGTATTGTTTCCACTAACGCACAGTGCATGCTATTGAAAGGGAAGACTATATATTCGTACCAATGATTGGTCTAAGATATGTTGCCATGTTGGTATTGTTTCCAAGGACCAGGTTTGTGCCGGTCAGTTTGACAAAATCGTCTAGATCTACGAAACTTCTGGTTGCTAATCCGCGCATGTAGTTCCTTTGCACCTCTTCTCGTCTGGGGGCGCTCCGTTTGTCTAGTGCTATCTCAAACGTGATATCCATTTTACCCTGGGCTATTTCGATCACACTGATGCCAAGAATACCTCCTAGACTTTGACTTTGAAAAGCTGCATATAACTGAAAACAAAATTAAACAACTATTAAATGGATATCTCGTTGACCGTGAAAGTACATAAAAATATCAGAAAAATCAAAAGCACACGTATACCGAGTAAATAAATAAGAATTAATAGTTTTATATATTTTATTTTACAGCAGAACGGTAATTTGAGATAAGCACATTGTTTTTGTTTTCAGCGATTGAATTACTAAAATATGACTGGTCGTTGGCGTAGCTGATTAATTTGTTTACTTTTCGCTATACAACAAATTTTCCATAGACTTGTCAACCAGTGCTACACCTAAGGCCAGTATATTGTCTGGGTATGACATATAAGCGAATATCTATAAGGACATTTCCATTCCTTTTCTGTATTGGATTTCAAAATTTCCCAAGAATCCATACAAAGACAGATTTATTGCAGGATCCAGCAGATGCACACCAAAGTTCCTATCTATAAAAATAAGCTTCATCCTGGTCACAATAGAGAGTGGACTTTCTGTGTATTGCCAGAAAATCTTTGAGACAAACGGGATTAATCACATGTGAATTGTCCAGAATTCAAAACATTTCTTGAAATTCTTCAGTCTCAGTACACATCTAAGTTCACTACATTTTCCCGTGACAAACTTAAGGAAAACCTAGATCTCAGAAGTTGTTTCATCAACGTTTTACAGTCAATCGAATGATGAAAACTTTCAAAATGTGTTATGGTAGACATTCAGATGCTGTTTTGCAATATGGATGATGGCTTATGCAATACCTCACTTTGACCTGTTTGACGCTTTTTATCGTTTCTATGAACTGACGTCAAATAATATGGCGGGTGCTACTGCTTTGGATGCGAGTACATGTACCAGGAAGATTTCGTCGTAATTTGTTTGAAACTGCATTGTGCATTGGCCATGTCAATGTTTTGTCGTTTATATTTCGTCCATTGTAATGATGATATAATAAGACTTACTACTTCCTGTAATTCCGAGGATAGGTTCCTGAAGACTTGACTCTCCTTGTTTTGTAGATCATCTGTGTAGGAGTTCAAAAACGCAATCTCACCTCGGAAGAACTGGACGGCTGGAATTATTGAAATATAGAATTGGGATGTAAATGATGAAGGTGTGTTTATATAAAGAGGATGGGCGTGAAGCGTTGAACAAATGCATTGGAACAGATGGTTGCTCAACATTTAGGCCTATAATGTGATAAGGATGGTTTGAGCAATTAGGCCTACTCATCAGAACTGGATTAAATGTTATATCAATGCTTTTATGTTACCATTCAAATGAATAGCTTTAAAAAGGTGATATGATTTTTAATAATTGTTCTAGTGAATAAAGGTATGAACTAACCTACGCATTTGTCAGTTTGAGCATTCACCATGTATCCTCTCAAGCATTTACAAGATCCGCTGTTATCACATCTTTCAAAATTGACGATATCACAACCCTTGTTGGTTCGTTTATCACATGTAAGCTGACTGTTAGTTGAACCGCTAGTAGTAGCTGTTGCTCCGGATTGAGTCTCCGGAACCAGTGACCGCTGCAAGTTTTCACTCTGTAGGCCGGACGCGATATCACGTACATCAGAGGGAGGTAACTCCACTTTCTCATTATCTGCATCATTTTGGCGGACGCCATTTTGTAATATTTTTGCAGATGGTTTGTCTTTTATTGTTGACCTAATGGAAGTGTTAATATTAATAGTATTTGTTTTCATAGAGGTTGGCTTTGTATTTTTCAAAACTTTGTCTTTTACAGTTGTTTGTTTATTTTGTATCTCCGTCTCCTCAGTAACCTGTTTTGTTGCTACATTTACGTTATGAGTAGTTGCGTCTTCGGTTTCATTTGCATCTAGCTTTTGTGAAGTCGTTGCTGAAAATAATAATATAAACATTAATAACTACTATACAAGCCGAGAAACATGATTACTCCCTAACTTCAAACAAAGAAGCTCAGCGGTAGAGCGTCCGCCTGTGAATCAATCGGTCGAAGGATCTATCCTCCTCAGGGGACCCGTTAGTTTATTTCCAGTTCCAACCACTGATCCACGTCTGGTCTATGAAAGGCCGTGGTGTGTGCTATCCTGTCTGGGAAAGTGCACACAAAAAATCCCTTGTTATTACATTGTATATGAAGAAGAGTAGTCTGTGGTTGCAGCGGGTTTCCTCTGTAACCAAGTGTCGATACAACCAACATTAACATCCAATAACCGCTGATTTATAATCAATGTGTTCCAAAGATGTCGTTAAACAAACAAATTTTGTTATTACTTCAAGCAAGTAAATAAGTTTATATTATAGATTTAGTATTAATTTGTGCATTCTGCAACTGATTGGTGCTCCGCCAATGGTTTACCAACATGTGGTATATGCAGTTATATGACATTACCTGTGTCGCTACATGTCTGATACGTGCCTACTATTCTGTTATTAAACAAACATTATTTTCCTATCGGCAAATTTATGCATCCTACAATACAGTAGTTTAATAAATGGTATAACATAACATCAGTATGTGTCAGTGGTGAAGTCAGTTGTATGTATTATAGTATGGGAAAATCGGGTCACTAAAAGCACAACAGTCTACATCGATGAACAAGTCTTTTACCTACATACGCTATATAGTATGCAAATGTGTGTTGTTCAACTTGACATTTGTTTGGCTAAACGATATTTGCGCAACGTTCAAATGTTTGATGCATCTCTGTGAAATGTCAACGCCCGTCTGATCTAAGCACGCTTAAATAGCGTGATGTAAACAGGCGAAGACGAGATCCAACGTTTGCGCAATAATTTATGTTTTGTGTGTAGTAAAATGTCGAAAGTATAGTGATGAGTAATTATGCAATATTATGACATTGTCTATGGGCAAAGTACATAATTATAGCCGATTTCTAAATATTAAACCAAATTGTTGCTAGCAGGACCTCTGTTTCTTCTCTCACAGTATGCACCACGTGTCTATTTACTGGTGCACACAGAAGTAGAACGCTGATTATCACGTCGCCTTATAATCTGAATGCAAAGGAAGGGGCTGTTAAAAAACACGCGGGGTTACAGCAGAAAAAAAAGATAAATTCTGTTTGGTTAACGAAACCACTTACTGCTGAAAGCAAAATTCTATCTCTTTAGAGAGGTTACAGAAAACTGGTTACGCTGTTGTTGATGTTCAGTGGTTGCAGACAACATTCTGATAAACTGATGATTATGATTTTTGCCATTGTTTACTATGTACATGTATATTATAATTATATGTCGACACGCGCTAAAATGTCATAATGAAAATATGGGTTAACGTCTCTGGAAGCCAGGTATTTGTATATGAACAGTTTGTTATATCTAACGCGTTCGCACATCTGATGACAGCTTTGGCAATATTTGATTGAGGTTATTGGATGTCAAACGCACGGTTATATTGACACTTGGAATCCTGCTGCAGCCATACAAGCTATACTCTTCTTCCCATAGACAGGATAGTTCATACCACTACCTTTAATAGACCAGTCATGGATCCCTGGCTGAAACGGGGAAAACCAAACGGGTCCCCTGAGGAGGATCGATCCTTCGATCCATCAAGCCGCAGGCGGACGCTCTTGCACTATTATATATATTATTAGGAACAATACAATTACGTAGTTACATGTAACAACACGATTCCGTCACAATGCCTTTCTGTGGTTTCTTATATTTGTATTTCCTTTAACACACTATAGTTTATATATATATTATAGATTATACCATATAATTATTATTCATGTATCAGCTATATACACTGATTTTTATTCATTTTTATATCATTGTATCTACCATAAAAAAATTTTTGACACCTAAAAGCCGATGTCTTTGTTGTGTGCTGGTGTGTCGTTAAATTTTACTTCATTCATTCATTCATTCTTATATTTACCATTCGATAATCAGTCAGTGTAACTGTTAACAGTACATCAAGTAACGTGTATTCTAGGAAGATAAGACCAAACCAAACAGCAGTAAGATGTTTTCTAAAATGAACTTTAAAAAAGTAGGCCTCGTGGGAAGGATGCGGGCGACTAAGATGGGTTTAGCCGCGTTGTTCATCATCAGACGATATAAGCGGATTTATACACACACCCACAATCCACTCATATATTTGGCACTGTATTACATCCTGCTATAGTCGTGATAACACAAATATAATCCCTTAAATACAATGTAAAAATATCACAAACATGTTGTTTTGTAAATAACAAACTATATATTTAGATAAAACGCTAGCTATTAATATCAATATAAAAATCAATATTTATTCCAAACCATGGGCGTCATTTATTGAAGACAAGTGTGGGTGTTTAGGGGGCGGGGGGGGGGGGGGGTGGGTGAGACCGGTTTTGTCAAAATTTTTTTTT
>JAULBR010141063.1:0-17935 GCA_032355825.1 Melanodrymia aurantiaca
TTACACCAATAGACTAGTCTGTAGGATGAAATGAGCTGTCTTTTCCAGTTCGCCTCTATCTCCATAAAGCTTGGTGTCTTAAGACTTGATGGATTGGACACCTCTGTAAGATATGCTCCGTTGTTTGGTTTTCCAGAATATAAATGGACAATACAGTAATAATTAATTTAGACGTTGAGTAATACCGTTGACACACCAAAGCCGGTTCCGCCAATGCGCATCGATGCGCTTTTATGCGCTTCGACCTACGGTTATAAAATGATGGACTATAGATGTTTATCAATCTACCCATGGGGGTCGTATTTCAAAATACTAGTTTTGGTGTCGGATGGAATTCGATACTTCGCCTTCATGTAAGAATAATATACGAGTGTTCATAAATTTATCTTGGACCGAGTTGTTTCAAAATGTATCTAACGAGCCAAAGCGAGTTATAAATACGTTTTTAAACAATGAGGTGCAAGCTAATTGATGCCTAACAGACACGAGTGTAGTATTCTATTTCTTACAAAATAAATATTCACGGAATGAAACAAGTCTTAGAGTTAATGTAAGAAAAAGTTCAATACAACTACAACTACAACATGTATGTGTTTTATAAAAGTCTAGTTTGGACTAGTATAGGATTCCTATAGGTATGTACGTCCTATAGTATTCTACATTGTGTCGGACCTATCATATTCCTACGGACTTCTATTCCTATTACACCTGATCGTATGCCAGAGGCGTCAACTGCTATAGGAGCGGGGTGTAGCTCAGCGGTACAGAGTGCCCCTGTGGATCGATGGATCGACGGATCTATTCTCGTTAGGGGAACCCCCTGTATCCGCGCCTGATCTATATGAGTATATGATCTATATCAAAATATCACGACTGATCCATCAAACCAGTCGAGGTGTGTGCTATCATGTCTGTGGGAAAGTGCACATAAAAGATCCTTTGCTGTTATTCGAAGAAGAGTAGCCTATGTGGCAGCAGCGGGTTTCCTCTGTGACCAAGTGTCCAGCGAACCGTGCGTTTGACACCCAATAACCGCTTATTAATAATCAATGTGTTCCAGCGGTGTCGTTAAACAAACAAACTTTATATTGTATCTATCAATATGATTAGATGATCTATATCAAAACGTAAAAAGAAAAGCTAATTACCAAACTGCATGCCATACACTTGAACCACGCGGAGTCAGACATCTGTGATGAGAGTGTTTTCTGAAGTCCACTGTTAGTCGTCATGGTGTTTGGCTGTTTAATATAGTGGACGACGTATCTTCTGTAGATCTTGCTTCATACACACGTTTATCAGGATCCTCCAGGCTCAATTCTGTGTTGTGTCTTGTGTGCGGTTAGCGACTCCAAATCATCAAGTTTACCCATGAACGTTTCCGCTCTGCTGCATCTTCAGACAATAGCGTGACTTTCGAAGTGCTATAACTAATTAGCTGCAGTTTTTGGTGACGTATTCGTACGAGGTATACGAAAATCTGTTTTACGTAATATAATGACATTTTGACATTTCTGTTTATGCTTATAAATAATATAGTAAAATGTATTATGTAGATAAACAAGTACATGTACAGTGTTTTTCTTCTTTTTATAAGCAAATGAATTTGCGTCTAACTGTAACCACCCCATTCCAACTTTGTCATCAAGTGATCGCTCTTTCCGTCCAAAATGGTTAGGAATTCTCTTTAAAGTCGGTCTGCATTATTACGTTCAATAGCGCGAGCGTTCTGCTACCGAGACAAAACGTTTTGTAACAAGTGTTTGCATCTAATACCATGTGTCAATATAACCATGCGTCTGACGTCCAATAGCCGCTTATTTATAATCGATGTGTTCCAGTGGCGTCGTTAAACAAACAAACTTTATCTTTATCTAACATTAAATGAATGTGATATGGTAATAATATATACGATCGGTACCAGTCACATAGTTCGCGAGCGCTCGCCCTATTGAACGTAAGGTTTATACAGTCTCATAGTTACTGTAATGCTGCATGTGTACATCATGTGGGGAGCGGAGCCTATAGTTCAGCGGTAAAGCGTCCGCCTGCGGCTTGATGGGTCGAATGATCGATCCTCCTCTGGGGATCCGTTGTGCTATGTCCCGTTCCAACCAGTGATCTACGACTGGTATATCAAATGCCGTGGTGTTTGCTCTCCTGTCTTTGGGGAAAGTGCGCATAAAAGGTCACAGATCGATTCTCCACAGCGCAACACATTTTATGGGCTATTTTTCGTTCCAGCCAGTGATCCATGACTGGTTTTATAAAATTCTGTGGTGTATGCTATCCAGTCCTGTCTATGGGAGGGCACATAAAAGACCCCTTGCTATTTTTCAAAGGTTCAGTATGCAAACTTACCCTCATTCTATCCTAAACCACTGTCGTCTGCTAACTTAGCATGATTGTTTAAGGGTCCCCTTAAGGTCTGTTACATAGGTGGGAGTGTATAGTCTTTGGCGCGTTGAATTAGGATTTAACTGAGAACAAAATCATTATAATTTTACAATCAAAAACAAATTTGTCATTTTAGGACAAGAACACGTTAAAAAAAAAATTCTTCTTCATATTAGCCGCCATTCACTGATGACCACATTGCATTAATAGGATCATGTGTGTACGTTTTACGTATCAACAACAAATGAGTTTGTGCCTGCAGAGAGCATACCACGGTTGTAAATTGTGCACCAAGTACTGTGTCCTGTGCTTTTCACTATATTAACAAAAGACCTTTTTTCTAGCCGGACTGCATTCAATTCCTGGCGAACATGGGCGAATCCAGATTGTTTAAATAGCGGGGCACTATAAACATAACGGCTCCACTATAGAAATATGATAGAACATTTTCTTTAAAATATAAAAAAACATTAAAAAAATATAGTCATTTTACCAAATATCAAATCAAATTTTTTTTTTAAATTTGTTGTGGGGTTGACCACCCCGTAACAATGAGTGGAGCGATAGGGGCCTACATCGTAGTACATGTATACATACAACAACGGTAAATATATAAAACAAAAACAAGTTAAAGTATACATTGTATATGTAAGTAAATAATGGGTTGGGCAGATCTTGTCTGTCCCCCTAGACCCCTCCCCACACCCCAACTCTCCACTGAAATGACGCCTGTTGAATTGTTTTGCTGTGTCACAAGACTAGTCTTCAACTGGTGATTTATGGCACGTCCGTCCACAGTAAATACGACCTATTGACTCAACCGCTTTACCTATATATATATTTGGACCAAAGCTAGGAGCTTTAAAGAAGGCGATTTTAATACTACTACCATTGCAGTAATATATTTATATTCAACCTAGATACAGCGGAGGCCGACAAAGAATCTAACGTAATCGGAGACAGGTCTATAGAGATGCAAAGTTGGTCGTCTGCTACAAACAACAGCTTTAATAACCGGTGGTTTACCGATCAGCACTGACACAAATACGTGCACTCATACAGGTGCATATATCAGGTAAGCCACCCTAACAGCGTGTACGTTCAGTTCAGTTTGTACAATAGACCAGCCTTACATTACGTTCAATAGAGCTAGCGCTCTGGAACTATGTGAACTATAGTAGAATCAGAATCATTTATACGCCGAAGCCTGCATGGCTATAGGCATAATATCTACATCAATAATTATTACACATAGTACCGATCGTGTACTATTATGATATCACATTCATTTAATGTTAGATACAGACACCGGTGATAAAACGTTTTGTCTCGGTAGCAGAACGCTCGCCCTATTGAACATAAGGCTGACCTAGAGACACGAAAACTGGTTTAATACGGTTCAGTTCAGTTGAGTAGTAGAATATCGTGTCTATATCACGAGTTCTGAAATACTTAAATAGGGTTTGTTCATTATACTATTATACTGATTTTAAACACTGCCATGTCCTCCTGGATCCCAATTTGTTTCATCAGTATTATACCATCCATGGAATAATTGTGAACACTTTAAAAAGTTATATGGCAGACATTCAGAGGCTAAAATGAAATAATTTCATGATATGACGAATCGTTGATACAGATGACCGATGCAATACATTACTTTGATCGGTTTGTTCGTTAAACAATATGGATAAACAATATGGCGGTGCTTATGAAGGCTCCCACAGGTGGAGCAGGATGTGCTCAGATTTCGCGAACTCCTGGTATCACCACTGCTTTGACTTTGATTCATGAGTGCATGCCATCTTGACTTCGTCGCAATTTCCCTTGGACTCTGCCCTGTGAAGAGATACGCATTTGGCCATGTCACTGTTCTGTCGTATATATTTCAATACTGATGTTGTCATGTTTAACAATGTGTTAAGGTTTGTGTAATTTCTTTCATAATAAGGCATCTAGTGATCTGACGGCTTTAATTAATTTATAAATACATGTACATTCAAGACCTTCGTTGGAATTACCGTTCACCGTGGAACAGTGGTTATCGCATCGGACTTAAGACTGGTAGGTATTGGGATCAAGACAAGACAAGATAAGAATTTATTACACTCGGGCCGTAATATATACGGAATTAGAGGAAACATATTACAATGGTCGAATCCGATTCGTGTCATATGTAATAGTTATACCCACAGTTTACGAGGTGTATAGGTGAATATCCTACATTTTTGGATATTCACCGATACACAGAGTAACTGTGGGTATAACTGACTTATACGTCCACTTTCGGCCGAGTTATGAAAATAATTTTTAATCCCAGTATATTATGTAAAAGGAATAGAAGTCCATAGGAATATAGGTACGAAATAATGTATAATGCTATAGGACCTACATATATACCTAGGACTCCTAGTCCAAATGACTTTTATAAAATATATAGCTTTATTGCGCTTTTTCTTACATTAACTAGGACTTGTAGGTAATTAGGCTATTAGTTTCATTCCATAAGGATCCATTTTATTATTATTTAATCCATTTTGTTATTATGTTATCGGACTTGCATTTCTGCTGGAATTGCATTCCTTTTACACCGGTTCCAACCCAGAGTGAGTGCTCCGCAAGGCTCAGTGGGTAGGTGTACCCCCACATACACCGACCAGTGTCCACAATTGGTTTAATCAAGGCCGTGGTGTGTACTGTGCTGTCTGTGGGAAAGTCCATATAAAATATCTCTTGGTACGTATTGTATAGGGGTAGCGGGTTTCTCTCATATTAATACAAACTTATGTCCTGGCCAGGCGATCGAAGCAGCTGGACTGTTTGTCCAGGACAGGCGTGATTGAACCCTAATTGGATATAAGCACGTAAACACGTTATAACTAACTAACTAACTAACTAACTACATTCCTACCTAAGGGCGGGACGTATAGAGTTAGAGTGTCTGCCTGTGGCGGGGTGGTTCGAGGGAACATTTTTATTTTATGGGCTATTTTCCGTTCCAGCCAGTGATACACGACTGGTTGATCAAATTCCGTGGTGTGTGCTATCCTGTCTATGGTATAGTGCACATAAAGTTGTTTGTCAATAAGAGTAGCCCATGAAGCGGCGACAGCAGGTTTCCTCTGAGACCATGGGTCAATAACCGGTGATTTATAATCGATGTGTTCCAGTTGCGTCGTTAAACAAACAAACTTTATCTTTATTTTTATCTTTACATTCCTACCTGGCCCTCCCATCGAAGGCCTCCGTGTCACATTGGGTGACCTCTCTCGTTACCCGCTAACATAATTATATACCGATACCCTGTAACAGGCTAGATAAGAGGCATTGGGTATTAAGACTAGCAGGTGCTATTGTGTGGTATGTACACGCCTCGCCTGCCGACCAGTGTTCAAAACAGTGTTTAACAAAGGCCGTGATATGTACAGTCCTGTATATATGGGAAAGTGCATAATTATAAAAGATCCATTGATACTTAAGAGTTTGAATATAATAACGTAAATAAGTTATATAACTAACTAGCTAACTAACTGATTAGACACAGCTTTGAAACTGTACCTTTGTATTTTGTAACGGACAGTGACCAGTGAGTCATGATCTATTTAGACATGTCCCCTGTCCAGATATATCAAGTAGGAGAGAGAACCTCGGGTATTCTGTAAGCCCTGAACAAAGTATTGTATTTGGTAAATAATCCCATTGATCACAGAGAAAACCCGTTAACGCCACATAGGTTACTCTTCTTCGAATAACAACAATGGATCTTTTATGTGCACTCTCCCACAGACAGGATAACACACACCACGGCCTTTGATACACCAGTCGTGGATCACTGATTGGAACGGGAAATACCCCAACGGGTCCCCTGATCGAGCCTCAGGTGGACAGTCTTGCGCTAAGCTACGCCCCGGTGACTACATGACACAAAACCAAAGCCTCACTCCACCCAGCCCCTACTCCCCTTCCTTGTGAAAATGTTGAAAACATTCAGCAGCTTTTAAAAGCAGAACAGAATTGCGTTCAATAAGGCGAACGCTCGCGAACTATGTGACTGGTACCGATCGTGTACTATCATATCTCATTAATTTAATGGTACACGTAGATCTATGCAAACATCGGTGTCAAAACGTTTTGTCTCGGTTGGAGAAAGCTCGCCCTATTGAACGTAAGGTTTGGCCTGGCAATGTGACTCCATCGTCAAATGGACAATCGTTTGCAATACAATATTATATCATTGATTCAGATCTTCTCTCGATACGTCACACACGTAACGTGTGGTCATATCTTTACAAGTCAATGGTTTTGTCGAATTATGCCAGTTTATATATCAGTAACTAATCTGTATAGGCCACTGGCGACACCTGAAAGAAATAGATAGCGAAACAGAATTACGTTCCTTGCATTAAGTAATCATTATAATCATACTAAAATTATAACCGATACAACGTTATTTTAATCTCATTAAAAATTATTAATTTTTTATTTATTTGTATTTCATGTATATTTTTAATGTAAACAAAATGTATTAACTTACTTTGATAACTTAATCAGATGCAACTTTCTTTTCTTTTTCAGGTGATTCATACTGAACACTTTAGTTGAATTTATATATATATATATGTATATATATTATATGCATTGTGGAACTATGTTACTTGGATATAAAGGACCACGCAACACACGAATATAATGAATCCTCGTTTCACCCTTATGTATTCTAATTGATCGTTTGCATGGATTCATCAAAAGCCAATGAATTTGAGAACATTGTCGTGGAGGCAGAGAGGCATCATCTTGAGGATGAGGCAGGAAGCAGGATGAAGATCCTTTTCCAAGGGTATGTTCGTTTCTGACATATTGGTGTAGACTAAAGTCGTGTTCACGCTACACTTTTTGGTCCAAACCAAATTGGTCCGGGCCAGTTTGGTCTGAAAAAAAACGCGTGAAATTGGTTTCACTAGTCTCATAGTCGTATCAGTAACTGTAGGCGATCGAAACCTCGCTACTTACATTTACGTCCACAACTAGTCGTAAATTAGATTTACTATGTTTTGTGAATTTTCTACTAGGCCGTAGTGTGAACGCAACTTAAGTGTAGTTCACATTTAATTTCTTCGGTGTTATCTATTAATTCGTTAACACTTTACAAATCTATAGGCTATTTCACGATATGACGCATCATTAACACAGATGACGTCTGATACAATACTCTACTTCGATTTATTGCACACATATTCAATGTTTCAATGAACACCTTGTATCATCACTGGTCTATCAAAGGCCGTGGTGTGTGCTAACCTGTCTGTGGGAAAGTAAAAGATACCTTGCTGTTATTCGACGAAGATCACCCATGTGACGGCAGCAGCGGGGTTATTCTGTGACCAAGTGTCGATATAACCGTGCGTTTGACATCCAATAATTGCTGATTTATAACCAATGTATTCCAGTAGTGTGGATTAACAAACGTGTTTACTTTATTTACGTTTTGTAGACCATTTCTGCAGCACAGTCAACTGGTTCATTGCGCAGATGCTCTGAAGGTAGACAACTCTTGGAGTCCAACAGCTGATATCTTTTGGTCTTTAACTCCACGGATCGACAGCCAAGCTAAACTATGCGACACACTTGCTATTGTCTTGTGGATAATTTTTCTCATTTATCCATGTGTTGCGTTAGCGGTAAGTTAGGACAATTGATATTTTAACCACTTGATCAATGTTTTCAGCCCTACTGTTCACGCATATCACCATTGCCGACATATTAAAGTTTGATAAAGTTTAATAGGGTACATAGTAGTGTTGTTAAATAAACAAACTACATATCTAGAGATGTATTGTTGTCAGTGCTATTTCATGGGCGTCATTTTCTGGAAAAAAAGTATGGTGGTGGGGGTGGTGGGGTCATGGGGGTTTGGAACTATTTGTGACAAATATTTTATTTTGATCAACCACCGTTCACCCAGAACAGTCTGGTGCATTCTGGTCGCATGTATGGTATAAAATACATTACTGGCAATTTACTGCATGGTAATGCGTTATTCGTGCTAAAAAGTGGTGATTGGGGGGGGAGGGGGGAGGCATTTGCATGTAGGTCCCTCTCCTTTTTGTCCCCCCTGTCCCCCACCAAGTGACGCCCATGTGCTATTTGCTTCAATGTCACTCAAATTATAGTTTATTTCTTTACATGTTATTGAATCCGGTACTCTATTTTTTTTATACTTCAGCTTGGTCTAATCTTCCGTAATGCGTTCAACATCGTCAACGCTGTGGCCCTGTGTCTCGTCGTGATATATTTCATGACGTCGTTCTACATCGTTGTGAAGAACAATAAAAAATTCAGGCGACTTTGGTTCGTAATCAAGGTTTGTATGTTATATTTCAAAGTGAAACCGCAACATTAGCTGCATTCACACGTACACAGCTTCACAAGTAGCAGGACGTAGTGCAGCGCAAGAACATCCGCCTGAGGTTTGATAGGTTGACGGATCGATCCTCCTTTGTGTCCCCGTTGGGTTTTGTCCAGCACTGGTGCACCAAAGGCCGTGGTGTATGCTATCCTTGCTGTGAAAAAAATCAAATAAAAGATTCATTGCTGTTATGAAGAAAAGTAGCCTATGTGTCTGCAGCAGATTTCCTCTGTGACCAAGTGTCGATATAACTGTGTTTGACATACAATAACCACTAATTAATAATCAATGTGATACCGTGGTGTCGTTAAACAAACCAACTTTACATGCTCTGTATATTCCAGAATGATGAGAAGATCCGCTATGGCTACCGGAACCACGTGTCTCTTGTAACCAGAGAGAATGTTGAAACCATGTCGTTCATGACGTTACAAAAGAAGCGAGAAGTGGACCTAAAATTGGCACAGAATCCACGTCAGTAGTAAACGTATTTGATTGTTTGTGGCTATTATTTTACTACAAGAAAGTTCTAAGTAAAACATGATATACTAAAATCTAAACGACAGAACATTGATTTAGCCAAATGCGTATCTCTCGGTACAAGACAGAGTAAAAGAGATACTACAAGTTAAACAAAGTAGTGATGGCATATACTTACGAATGAATCACCGCCAAAGCAGTGATGATACCAGGTGTTTGCGAAATTTGAGCGTATAGATTGCTCCACCAGTAGCATCCGTCGTAAGCTTAAAACAGGCCAAAGTAAGGTATTGCATCAGGCATAATCTGTATCAATAATGGTACGTTTCGTAACCTATTGCATAAATGAATATGGTATGATGAACATTATTAAAGGCTAGTATGGCAATAGCTTAACAATTAATTTTTATGCCACAATATTGATTGCTATCCCATGGCGTTTTTCAGATAAAGCTGCTGTGATGATGTTATATGGCAGATTGTTCTGGAAGGTCCACGTCTTGGATCCGATCATCTGTCTTGTCTTTCTGATGCTGCTGTACACGGCGTCTATTATCATCCAACTAGAGATGTTAAGCACAACAGGGCTGTGATGACGTTCTGAATGTTCTAGAAGATATATATGGCGAACATGTTGAAAACATATTCTGTCTGTGATAACGTTCTGGTTTACATGGCGAATACGATCATTTGTCTAGTCCTTCTTACACTGCTGTTCATGGCGTCTAAAACCACGCAACTAGATATGCTGAAAACATCATTGCTGTGATCATGTACTGAATGGTCTACTTGGTGCATTCGATCATCGTTTTCATCCTTGTTGTGATCACGTTCTGGATGTTCTAAAAGCTCTACTTGGTGCATTCGATCATCTGTTTCATCCTTGCTGTGATCACGTTGTGGATGTTCTAGGTCTACTTGCTGCATTAGATCATCTGTTTGATCCTTGCTCTGATCACGTTATGGATGTTCTAGAAGGTCTACTTGGTAAATTCGATCATCTGCTTGATCCTTTTGGTAACGTTGTGTGTTTTCTAGGTCTACGTGGTGAATACGATCTCCTGTCCCGTAAGTCTGGTCATGACGTACATGACGTATAATTATGCGTCATCTCTATAGAGATTCTTAAAACATCATTGTTCATAAAGTTCTGGATGTTTTAGACGGTGAATTCGATCTCATGCCCAATCACTCTGATCCGGACATATACATAATCAACCAACTAGAGATTCTAGTTATACATCGGCGAGTTGGGAGTATGCCTTTTCTTGGGAAAAGTTATGTACGAGGTTAGCATGTGTACATAAGGCAGGATACTACTATAAACTATGCGGGTTTTTTTTAATTGCTTGTGTAAACGTTTAATTATCGAATTGTGAATGCATGGTGTATCCAAAGTGGGGCTTAGCTCAGTGACAGAGCACCTGCCTATGGCTCGATGGGTCTAAGGATCGATCCTCCCCAGGGAACCCGTTGGGTTATTACCCGTTCCAATCAGTGATCCATGACTGTTCCATCAAAGGCCATTGTTTGTGCTATCCTTTCTTAGGGAAAGTGCACATAGAATATCCCTTGCTGTTATATCGAAGAGTAGACTATATGGCGGCAGCGGGTTTCATCTGTGATCAAGTGTCTATATAGCCGTGCATTTGACATCCAATAACCGTTGATTAATAATTAATGTCTTCCAGAGGTGTCGTTAAACAAACTATATTTTTATCTTTTACATTTTATCCAAGAACTACTTTTTATGACTATACAAAGATTATTTAGGACATATTTACATGTACATTGTATATAATTATACATTTATATATTTATATTTAGCTTGTCTGGACTTACCTGGGTTTTGGCAAGCAGTTAACTGTAAACAGGGTTTTCTTTGCTGCGAATAAAATTATTTTTAACAAAACATAAGATTCTTCATAGTCATATAATTGTCTCATGTTATAGTATACATTGTCTTCTATGAAAATCAAGATGGCCCACCCACGATCAAATCTATATGCCGGACAATTTCGTATTGTGATAACAGCTACCTACCTCCGTGGTGTAGTGGTTAACGCTTCTGGCTTCAGGCTGGTAGGTACTGGGTTCGAATCTCATTCGTGGCATATGGGATTATTTAATCCCAGTACCGACTCCAACACAGAGTGAGTGCTCCGCAAGGCTCAATGGATAAGGCGTACTTCTACTTACACCGGCTAAGTGTCCTCAACTGGTTTAGCAAAGGACCTGGTATGTATTGTCCTGTCTGTGGGAAAGTGCATATAAAATATCCCTTGCTAGTTAGTTATGACTTACTTACTTGAGGTTCAAGCACGTCTGTCATGGTCACGCAGTCCAGGACATAAATTAGTGTTGGAAACCCGCTACTCCGAAGTGATAAGTAGCAAGAGATCTTTTATATGTACTTTCCCACAGACAGGACTGTACATACCACGGCCTTTGTTGAACCATGCATACACACACTGAAGCACGCACGCACATACTTACATACATACATACATACATACATACATACATATATGTAATACATACATACATACATACATACATACATACATACATACATACATACATACATACAATACATACATACATACATACATACATACATACATACATACATACATACATACATACATACATACATACATACATACACACATATATATAGTAATTAACGTGAAGTGTTCACTTTGAAGATCATGGTTAGAGCAACAGTGTCATTAGCCTGAGCATTATGAAAATAAATAACAGCCAACATTATTAAAAAGTTGCTATGGTGACTATATATATAAATTTGTATAGGAATCATGTAACATTTATATCAATCAAAATGTATATATGATAATAAATTTTAAAAGACATTAAAATCATCATTTGAATTATTGTTCAAAATGCAAACTTTATAGAAAGTAGTTGAAAAGTGTCAATCCTTCCAAGCTGCAATTGTTAACAATATCTTTGAGCCTGCTGGTTTATTGTTGATTGGCTAACACTAATAGACGTAGATGTTAATTGGTCAATGCTGGATTATCTGTACGTTGATTGGCCGACAGTGGATCTGGAGGATGATTGGCTAATACTGGTGGAAAAAGCTGGAATCCCTTTATCTTGACAATATGAAGTAATTTGACTTTGCAATCGCTGCATCACCAACAACTTCTGACTTAAGAGATCATTAACACGTCTTAAGTAATCTTCAAAGCTCTGTTTAAAATACAAAAAAACAATATTTACACCGGGTGTGACATTAATAAAGTATATTCCAAATATAAAACTATGTTTAATAACACTGGCATCTAAAGGTACCTTAAATGAAACCAATGTTTATAGAAATTACATGCATATGACTGTATTAAAAAGTAAGGTTTGTTTTATTTAACGACGCCACATCGATTATTAATCAGCGGTTATTGGACGTCAGACGCATGGTTATATTGACACAAGGTCTCAGAGGAAACCCACTGTCGCCACTTCATGGGCTACTCTTACCAAAAAAACAGCAAGGGGTCTTTTATGTGCACTAGACAGAATAGCACACAACACGGAATTTGATAAACCAGATGTGTTTCACTGGCTGGAACGGAAAATAGCCAATAAAAATGTTTTGCTCTGTGGAGGATTGAGAATGTCCCCCTGTGTTTAAAGTACCTTAATACAGTCATGGGAGAGGGACATAGCTCACAGGTAGAATGTCCGCCTGTGTTTAAAGTACCTTAATACAGTCATGGGAGCGGGACATTGCCAGATTGGCAGCTGATGAAGTCATTGCTAAATCAAACCATGCGATTACATCATTTGGAAATCAAAACAGATTTTTAACACAGCATTATAAATAGTAAAATTGAGAAATCTGTTACGTTGACGTTGCCTTTGCTTTAGCGTGCGTATGTCTCTGTTTCCTTTGGGACAGTGTAAGACTAGTGTTGGTTATTAACTTTAAACTTGAATTAAGCCTACATCTTATTTCCGATATTTCTGAAACTCGTAGTAAAATCGCTGAATTTACATATATCGTATTCATATGCATGACGCAGAGCAATGGTTGACCCAATTCGTAGAAAATGTAGTAGATTTCTACACTAGCCTGCGTTACGGCTTGTTTACAGTTGGTTTGTAATAAATAAAATACTATACTTGTTTGCCTGCCATACCATTTTTTATGAAACTCGTCAGATACCAAAACTGTTAACTCGTTTCATAAAAATGGTATGACAGGCAAACCCGATTAGTTATCTCTATTTCTATGATGTACCGGTAATAAAAAGGCGTAAAAAATAGGAACCTAAATAAAACATTGAGATAATTTTGTTTTATTTCCTTTTGAAATAAACAACAAATATGATTTAAAGAGTTACTATATTTTTTATTAATATTAATTTTGACACAAATTGGAAAATATGAAGACCTGCCTGCAAGAAACCAGCAACCCACATTTTTGGAAAATTGAGGTTTTGATACCGTTAGACTCGGTAACCCACGCAGCATAATTTGATATACAACACTACATTGATGATATGTGTAATATTAAAATACTAACGATTTCAAGTGACTTGCATTCAAACATGTTTGGGCTAGATGAACGTTACGTTGAGTGCAAGAACGCGGTACAGAAGTGGCTCACCAGGTTTTGATCTGAATGACCTTTACTTTTGACACTAACACCATCTGCCTACTCGGTACACTTATTGTCAGAATTTGGCATGAGTTTCTTTAGCAAACTATTAAATAGACACAAATTAAGCATTCTATTTATTATTGTCTTATGTATATTGAAAACACGTTAATTATAGAGGCATCATATAGTAATGGTGATAAACTTCAGCGCAATGTTTACGTTTACTTTTTCAGTAATGACGTCATATTTCAGAAGTGACGTCATAGTCTCCGGCTATCCGCGATTCTATTTATAAAGTTAGGCCTAATCAGTGACATTTAATTGATTCTAATTGTATTTATAATGATGTGGGGTTAACATAATTAATACTTTTGAATTTTCATTTATGTATAGTTAGTATTATAACGAAAATAAATGTGTCGGTCTTTATAAATATCGAGGGAACGGGAAGTAGCTCAGAGGTAGAATGTCCGTCTGTGGCGGGATGGGTCTAGAGATCGATCCTCCACAGCGCAAAACATTTGTATGGGCTATTTTCTGTTTCAGTCAGTGATACACGACTAGTTTGTCAAATTATATTGTGTGTGCTATCCTGTTTATAGCACATCAAATACCCTTTGCTGTTTGTCGGTAAGAGTAGCCGATGAAGCGGTGACATCCGGTTTCCCCTGAGACCATGCGTCAATAGAATCATGCGTCATACCTCCAATAACCGCTGATATATAATCGATGTGTTTCTAGTGGCGTCGTTAAATACAACAAACTGCATGACGTCATTGTTAGCGTTACGTCATAGCGTGACGTCGTTGACTAAAACAAACTTTACTGTTTCTCGTTGCAGGTAAAATTCCAGCGAACAAGCCATGCGTCACGGGTGGTGCGGACACAAGCCGTTCCTTCACTAACGTTATAACACTCGCACTTATGACGTCATTCACTTACGTCATCGCCAACCGAAGTCAATGAACCACGCACGCACGCGCTGTTCATACGGATGTAGAATTGTTGTTTCGTAATTCCGTCCTCTCGTCTTCAAAATGTTAATGTAGTCATGGCTGGTTTGGTGATATTGTGGTTCATAGGATTGGGCCGTACAGACAAATATCTCAAACTTCAGTACTAGAGGTTTCAGTTATTAGGATTTCCCCACCACTAGACCACATGTGTCTAGATGTGTAGTCATGATAGCTGTTGATGTATACATGGTATTGTGGTTTATTAGAGTGCGCCATGTGGTACAATACCTCCGACTCCAGGCAGCACTTGAGTTTTATGTTAGTGTTACCTCACCCTTAATCCAAATGTGTCTAGATATGTAGTCATGATAGCTGTTGATGTATACATGGTATTGAGGTTTATTAAAGTATACCATTCGGCTAAATAACTCTGACGTCAGCACTCAAGGTTTATGTTAGTGTTACCTCACCCTTTGTCCAAATGTGTCTAGATTTGTAGTCATGATAGCTGTTAATGTATACATGGTATTGTGGTTTATTACAGTGCGCCATGCGACACAATACCTCCGAATCCAGGCAGCACTTGAGGTTTATGTTACTGTTACCTCACCCTTAGTGCAAATGTCTCTAGATAATATGTAGTCATGATAGCTGTTAATGTATACATGGTATTGTGGTTTGTTAGAGTGCACCATGCGGCACAATACCTCCGACTCCAGGCGTGCGTGTGTGTGTGTGTGTGCGCGTCTGTGTGCCCGCGTGTCTGTGTGCGCGCGTGTCTGTGTGCGCGCGTGTCTGTGTGCGCGTGTGTGTGCGTGCGTGCTACTCGTTTCGACCGATGTCATTTCCCGTTCCAACCTTTTTATTCGCATTTGTTCCTATACTTCGCTGTATAAATAATACTCATGTATCAATTGGTTTGCGTTTCTGTTTTGTTTTGTTTTGTTTTGTTAACCAGTGGTCCACGATTGGTCCATCAAATTCAGTGGTGTATGATACCCTGTCTGGGGGAGTGTACATAAAAGAGTCCTTGTTGTTATTCAAAGAAGAGCTGCACGTTTCCACTCTCACCCAGTGTACACTCTCATAGCCGCTCATTTATAACCAATGTGTTCCAGTGGTTTCGTTAAACAAACACTATCTTTTCGGCCGTAGTCATGCGTGGGCTACTAGGTAAGTTAGTTAGTTACAGTGGTGACCTCAACCAGACAGTCGCCTAGGCAAGGTTAGATGCCTAGGCACGGGCAGCAATTAACATCGCTGGCTCCATAAGACTAAACAACACCCAATCACAATCCACCTACTGGCCTGGTATGGATGTCAGTTTTGGATATATCTCTAGGTATAGTCAGAGCATCGTTCAGCCATCTGCCTAGGATGTTTTGGCCATCTGCCGAAGCCTAGGCGACTGTTTGGTTGAGGCCACCACTGTAGTTAGTTAGTTAGTTGGTCACAGAGGAAACCAGATTCCGCCACATAGGCTACTCGTTTTCGAATAACAGCAAGGGATATGTTTATGGCTCATATACATGGTAGCACACACTACGGTCTGTGATAGACCAGTCGTGGAGCACTGTTTGGATCGGGACATAACCGCTGAGGAGGATCGATCCTTCGTCCCATCGAGCCGCAGGAAGACGCTCTGGATACCGCCGGTCTACGGACTACAGTGTACGCCCCTCTCCACCAAAACATGTAGGATGTAAACAGTTGAATAAGATAAACGATAACAGTTATTTCATCTAATTGTTATGCTTGAGTCAACATTACTGTTCCCGTTAGTTATTACGAACCGGGCCCGTAGCCAAGGGGACGGAGTGGGGTGGGGGGGGGGGGGCGTAAAATTACCCCCCCCCCCCCACCTGAGAATATTACCCCCACCCCCGCACATGAGAACAAAAAACAAACCTATATATTTTTTTTATTTTTTTTATAATTATATATATATGCACCCCCTTCCCAGTAAACGTGATCGACCCCCAACCCCCGCTCAACCCATCCTGGCTGCGGGCCCGTTATGAACGTTGATCAATGACTGTGTGGACGAACGCACGCCAGTTAACAGTAAAACACGTCTGCGTGGCTTGCTCATATTATAAATAGAATATTAAACGAGCTACCCTGTATTATCAAGTTTAAGTCCCAAGTGAAATCAGTTTAATTTATCACGAGCTTTAGCACACACTAAAAATTAATTGTTTTCACGAGGGACTTAAGTTTGATAATACAGGGTAGGTTGTTTAATACTATATTTATTACTCCAGACATTTCGTTGTGAAACGCTTTTCAAAACACGAGTTAATGTAACGCTGCAAAAAGAAGATTTTGCAGAGTTCTCCGCGATATACATCACTTCTGTCCTGCCATGACAACATGAAGTAAGTGATGTCATCAATATTTCGAGTTATCAATGAAACGTTGTATTCGTTTAGTACTGTTTGCATACAAATACCACAATTTAGAGTTATATTATTACCATATCATGCGGTTGGAAAGCAATTTCGATAGGTTTAGAGCAACTGTACATACTTATTTCCTTATGCCAATGAGCCAAAAAAGTGTATTTCGTGAACAATGTTACTTACTTCCCTTGGCCATGGCAGGGCAGACTTCATGTTTACAATTTATGACGTCATATTTTATTAACGTGTCCTGTCAGTGGCTGGAATGGTTTTAACAAACCAATCAAATGACACGTTATACCAATGTGGATAATTTCTCAGAGAGAAATATTTATTTTCCCCGGTTAGAATGCCCGCTGGGGTAATAATTGGTTTTAATGCACGTATGCGTTGGACATTATGTTTGTCTATCGGCCAGCGATGTTTCATATGTTTACTTCAACTGATTAATGAGAGGTTATGCCTAGGGACCGTGCATACATGACAACGCGTTTCACAAACCTCACACACAGGGCTCCGTGGTGCAGTGGTTAACGTCACGGACTACACGCTGGTAGGAACAGTGTTCGAATCCCGCGGATGGATCTCACTTTCCGACTCCAACCCAGAGTGAGTGCTCCGCCAAGCTCAATGGGTAGGTGTAATACCACTTATACCGACCAGTGTC
>JAULBR010141174.1:0-17929 GCA_032355825.1 Melanodrymia aurantiaca
ACTTAAATCACAATCGTAGAGACTTAAGTTTTTTCTTAGACTTAAGTCTTATTTCTGACTTAAGTCGCTTGATAAATTCAGACACTGTAAAACACTCATTTACGGATCGGATTAAAAAATATAAAAATCAGTGTCCAATTGGTTAGTTTGAAATTGACATCAATTTAAAAAGTCTAAAATATAACCTTGTTTGACCTATGAAACTATACATTTCACAAAAGAATATTTTTAGAGAATGTTTTTTTTAAGTTAATTTTTTTAGATTTATTTTTGCTATGACCGACCTGTATCCAAATGCCAAATAAAATTGATACTAAAATTTTTTCACTATTTGCAATAAAATTTAATTCCTTTTTTATTTTTTTATTTTTTATTGCTGAAGATAAAACGTTTTTCTGTACACCGCCCCTCCCAAAATCCTACAACGCTGGAAATATTGTACGCCCTCCAGAGGAACTCTTCAAACAGAATCTCGGCACTAAAGAGCAGAAAACAGCATGTTTGTTAATCTTCAAATTAATGCTTTATTTAATGGTGATCCAATCGGAATGAAATGTCTTCGCATCAAATGCATTATCTGTCTGGGGGTCGCCACGAGGGTTGTAAAACTTTTTCAATGACACTACGAAGATTACACGACTGTTGTCTGGGGAAATTATCAACCAGTTATTAATCGATTGGATTTCCGGTGTGGGACGTAAAAGATCACGGAATAAGCCGACTGAAACTCGATAACGAACCGATCCTGTCACGTGATGAAGCGTTCGGGATATGGAATTTCGTTTAGAACTGAGAGTGTTAAATTTCTGTACGTGTAGCATTTGATATTATTTGGGTTTTAAAAAAATTGAAGTTATCATTTAGGTGTAATGAATCGAAACTGGGGAAACGCAAAAAGTTGAGAGAGAGAGATATTTAAAACTATGTTATTAGATGCTTAAAGAAAAAAAAAGTAAAGTGTGTTAAATGACATTGCATGATCTAGCTTATAAATATATTTCTCTTAAGTGCAGATGAGTTATGCCCGCCTCAGACTATGGATTTCTACGACTGAGTTGGCCAACTCGCCGATGAACTGCTACGACTGTTTTAGCTGCTAGTCTGAGCGCTCTTACAACTCGATTCTAGTCGTCCACAACTCCTACGAGTTTTATCAGATTAAAAAAATGAATCGGGGCCCAACTTTTGTCGCTAGTATGAGCGTACCTTAGCTACCTACAACTCAACTCGACTGAACTGGAGATATTGACAATAGACCAGCCAATCACAGTGCAGCATTTTGGCCTC
This sequence comes from Melanodrymia aurantiaca, assembly GCA_032355825.1. NCBI lineage: Eukaryota > Metazoa > Mollusca > Gastropoda > Neomphalida > Peltospiridae > Melanodrymia > Melanodrymia aurantiaca. Next base: position 1,288 of record JAULBR010141174.1, read on the forward strand.
GTGACCTCATACTAAAAAATTAACGTTTTAGTTGAAAGTCGTGATTATGACGTCACGATAATGGCGTTTTACCTACGGATTAGTCGTTAGTCTGAGCGTACCAGTCGGGAGTCGGAAATCGGGGGAAATTCAGCGCCAGTGGCGAGTTGGCCAACTCAGTCGTAGGAATCCATAGTCTGAGGGTAGCATTATCCAGTTAGTTATAACTTGTTTACGTACTTATATATCCAATTTAGGTTCAAGCACTTCTGTCATGGTCCACGCAGTCCTGCTGCCTCGACTGCCTGAAGTTAGTGTCAGTATGATAGAGGAAACCCCCTACTCCAAATTGATAGGTAGCAATGGATCTTTCATAAGCACTTTCCCACAGACAGGTTAGCACATACCACGGCCTTTGTTAAACCAGTTGTGGACACCGGTCGGTATATAAGTGGTATTACACCTACCCATTGAGCCTGGCGGAGCACTCACTCTGGGTTGGAGTCGCAAAGTGAAATCCACCCGCGGGATTCGAACACCGTTCCTACCAGCCTGTAGTTCCTGTCGGTAACCACTGCACCACGAAGGCCGGTGATACATATACAGGCTGGGCTAGATTATATATTTGACCTAATGACAGATACGTAAAAGAGGCTGGACTAGATTATATATTTGACCTAATGACAGATACGTAAAAGAGGCTGGACTAGATTATATATTTGACTTTATCACAGATACGTGACTGAGGCTGCGTTTGCTGATCCAAACCACACGACTGATTTCCTCTAAGATATTACCCTTCGTTAAAAGTTCACAGAAATTCTCAAACTCTCTGTTGTCCTAATTAGGCCTAACTGTGGGGTTTCCGCGGAGGCGTCAATTCCAATTAACGCCCAATCATTGAAAACTAAATCCACAAAATTCCGACATTAACCGTTACTTCTTGGAAATTTCTTTAATCTGTGACACTTTTAACTCCTTCGAAATTAAGTTCGCTAGCGGGGTTTTTACTCGAGTTTGGACTTTAGCTGTGTGTCTTATGCAAAGTGGTCCCAAAACAAAGTGCTGGACATTTTGTCAGCTTCTGCAAGTTCTATTCGTGGCTGGGGGCGAGTTTTGTAAAGTTCAAAATTAGCCATTTTTGTGCCGTTTTCCCACTTCGCGCGTCGTCATGAATTGATCGGAGGTTAAAGGCTATCGGTTATCGATTTTGGCGCCAAATGTTTCCGGTCGTCCGTTCACGCCTGCAGACAACAGAACTGTTTGAACTATTAAGTATTCGTTATTTTAGGGAGGTATTCATACGATGATGTAACGAGAAATTTTTCGTAATATTCATTAATATTCATTCATTCATTCATTCATTCATATTTATTCATATTCATATTCTTTCCAAATCATTCATAATCATCCATATTCTTTCATATTCATTTATTCATATTCATTCATTCATATTCATTCATTCATTCATTCATTCATTCATATTCATTCATATTCATTCATATTCATTCATATTCATTCATATTCATTCATATTCATTCATATTCATTCATATTCTTTAATATTCTTTCATATCTATTCATATCCATTCATATTCATTCATATTTATTCATATTCTTTCCAACTCATTAATATTAATTACTATTCATTCATATTCATTCCAACTCATTCATATTTATTCATATTCTTTCATATTTATTCCTAAAAAATATGCTACAATAGTTGCACCATCACGATGACATTCATCTTGAAACTAGACATAGTGCCTTTAATAATTATTATTCAGTTGCATCGTGATAACCCCCCGGTCATGCACAGCGCGTGCGATTTAAGAAACCTTCATACCTACTGTCCTGTGATAGATCTGTTCCACCCGAGGGTACATAATTTGGCGTCGGGGAGGCCGAGGTTTGGTGAGTGCCTGACATCAAATTATTTGCCAGGGGGTGGAATATCTCAGATTCAAATTCAGATTGATTCATTTATTAACGAAAGCCAGCATGGCTATAGGCAATATAATGTAACATACATATATCAGTTGTACAATAACAGTTCTGTATTATTATATACATGGGGAGCTCCTTTTTTTTAAATTTGAATAAATAGTCCGGTCCTCTTTTCTCTTCTCTTATTTATATTTCGGTCTCCCAATAAAATAAAATAAATTAATTTTAAAAAATAAAATACAAAAATATTATATACATGGAGCTCAGAGGTAGAATGTCCGCCTGTGGTGGGATGTGTAGAGAGATCGATCCTCCACAGCGAACACATTAATTTTTTCTGGGCTATTTTCCGTTCCAGCCAGTGATCAATGACTGGTTTATCAAATTCCGTGGTGTGTGCTATCCTGTCTATGGGAAAGTGCACATAAAAGACCCCTTGTGGTCATTCGTTGAAGAGTAGCCTATGGGGCAGCAGCGGGTTTCTTCTGTGACCATGTGTATATATAACCATGCATCTGACGGCCAATAACCGCTGATTTATAATCGATGTGTTTCTAGTGGCATCGTTAAATAAAACAAACTTTAATTTTACAACATTCTATATAACAGGACATGCATTATTGATTGGCTTATGGACTGACTTATGGATTGTAGCTAGTCCCTACAGTGTTCTAGAACACAACTACATGTAGTCCCTACTTCGTGCTCTAATAGTAAAGTCCATATGGATTGCTCAAGGACAGTAAAGTCCTTATACCGTGTTATAATACTGCCCTGCCATGGCACAAGGAAGTAAGTAACATTTTTCACGAAATGCACTTTTTTGGCTCATCGGCATAAAGAAGTATGTACAGTTGCTCTAAACCTGTTGAAACTGCTTTCCAACTGCACGATATCGTAATATACATGTATAACTCTCAAAGTGCAAAGAGTACTAAACGAATAAAACATTTTCATTGATAACTCGAAATATTGATGACGTCACTTACTTCCTTTTGCTATGGCAGGATAGAATAGGACTGTCAAATAAGTCAACATTATGTGCTATATGGCAATCTAGTCTCAGTAATGAAATCTAGACCAGTCAAGTTCCTATACTGTGATATAGGACAATCTAGTCCTTGTACTGAACTCTAAGCCATTATTGTGCTACCGGACCATCAAGTCCTTATACTGACATCTAAGCCATTGAAGTCCCTAAACTGCTCTATGATTGGACAGTTATTAGGCAGTAGTCTAAGTCTCACCAATATTCTGTTTATCAAAGCCAATGACATTTAAAATCTTTCTGCAAATTGTTTTCAATATAATATATATAATTATAATTCACATTCTAACATCTAGAACAAAATCTTTACTGAAACTGTATTCCTGGTCTAGCTGCAATGCATCAAACTCTGAAATGTGTTAAGTTATGTTATAATTCTCACAAAATGTTTCCAAAACTTTGTATCCGAGTATAATGATGACACATTCCCTTTAATAGAGAGGTGTCCTTTATGAACAGATTTATTCTCCTCCAGTTTTACGTTGAGGTATATCGTAATGCCGTTTCCACTGCAGTTTTAACCCATTTATACATTCAAACATTTACAACACTGTGTATATTAAATGAAAACGTATCTCTGTACAAGACGATTCAAGGGATATTCCTGGCAAAGCTGCATCTACAGGCACACAATCTGATTACATGATACCCAGCTGTAAATGTCATCTTCTGCTATTTTTTCTGTGACGAGAGGTCGACAGATAATTATTTGTAAATGTATCTCTGTACAAGACAATTCAAGGGGCATTCCCGACAAAGCTGCATCTACAGGCACACAATCTGATTACATGATACCCATCGTCATAATCCATTTCTCTGAGAATAAAGGTCGACAGATTATTATTCATAAATGTTTCCATTAAGATGAAATGAAGATAATGTTCCTCAAGCCTTCTCCAGTCACATTGAAGGTTACAATGCCATCTTCGTGGAAATCAGCCATTCACAGACACCGACACAACTCTATACTCCATTGGTTAAAATACTGCTATTATCCCCATGACATATAATATGACAGTATTAACACAACTGCAGTCATGTTAAGAAGACAGCTTCATCAACATTTAAATTATACAACTTTTATGCACTTTTATGCTCAACCAATCACAAAAAGGAACACACTCAGGCATCATTAACATAATATGTCACATGGATCATATCAGCCAATGAGATGTGGTAAATATTCAAACAATGCTCAGTGGTGCTCCATATAAGGTATTTCTTCATCATCTGAAACAGTTCTTGTCCGCTGTGGGTTTACATCCATGAATAATAAAGGTAAATCCACTGGAATTATTAAGAGTAATATTCCTCAATGTCTGCACTGCTGTAGTTGAATTGGTCAATCCAACCGTCTGGCGAGAGTGGTTAGGATATGTTTCACAGAACCGTTGAAGATAAATCAGAAAATAACTTCGTAAAGTGTCGCCTTTTTGTCTCCAGATCCCGTCACTATGTATTTATCTTCTGTTGAAATGTCACAACTTAAAACAGACGATGATTCCTTTGACTGAAAAAAAACAAAACAAAATGGATATAATGAAAATCCTTGAAATAAATTTTTCTCAAAGTTAAAACTACAAAAAATGTTAAATAAAATGATTTAAATATTAAAATAACAGATATAGTGAAAGAATTGAAAATGTTTTTTTCTCAAAGTTTAGAACTATAAAAAGTGTTAAATATAACAATCTAAATAAAGATAAAGTTTATTAGTTTGATGACACCGCTGAAACACATTGCTTATTACTGAGCGGTTATTGGATGTCAAATGCACGGTCATATCAACACTTGGTCACAGAGGAAACCCGCTGCCGCCACATAGACTACTCTTCTTCGAATAACAACAAGGGATCTTTTATGTGCACATCGCCACAGACAGGACAGGCCTTTGATGGACCAGTTGTGGATGACTGGTTGGAACGGGAAAAAACCGAAAGAGTAAAATTACAAGACTATGTCTCACCTGGAAGATGCTGGCTCCATATGGAGTCCTCCACGCATTGAGCAGATTGTCTTTACCAGTGCTGATGAACCACTTGCCACAGTAGGCGAATTTGAGTGACAGGACGCAGCTCTCGTGTAGATGAAGCTGATATTTGTCTGGCTTACTTTGGTGCAATACTTCCACATTGCTGCTCTCCATTCTGAGACACAAAATATTGAAACAATTAATCACCAATTAAAATCTGTTTCATCCTAGAAGAAAAACATGGAAAAAAATAAAGAAAAAAGAAAAGAGGACATCATAAAAAAAAATTCTGTTCTACTACATCAGGTAGTGTTGTGTGTTATGTGTTGTGTGGTGTGTGTGTGTGTGTGTGTGTGTGTGTGTGTGTGTGCGCGCGTGCATGCGTGCGTGTGAGTGTGTGTGTGTGTGTGTGCGTGCGTGCATGTGAGTGTGTGTGTGTGTGTGTGTGTGTGTGTGTGAATTTACATGCTTATATCTAATGAAGGTTCAAGCATTTCTGTCCTGGAAACGCAATCCAGCTGCCTCAACTGCCTTCCCAGGACAGAAGTTAGTGTGTGGTGAGACCATTATACAATACTTAATTTTACTTACCCAACTGCTAGCCACTCCCCTGTGGGACAGAAGCCAAGGGAGAAAATCTGAGAAGTAAAATCATGCTGCTGGAGTTGTCTACCCTGAAAAATACAAGATGGGGGTAGTTGTGTTGAATGTTCAATCGTAAAAGTTTTCAAAAGTTGACTAAAAACATTTGTTTTTTTTTACAAACAAATAATGTCAACCTTGTGTATCGCCAACTGTCTTTAAAGTACTGTTTTCATTCATGTATATTTCCCTCGATTTAATGCCACCCTCAGCATTCGCCATTCGTCAAAGACATTTTTGCATTTTGTCAGTTGCTGAAAACTCCTGACATCTCAGGTATAAAGTTCTCCATGGTTGAATGATGTGAAATTGAGTGTTTTTGACATTGCTATATATTGAGACGGCAACCATAATTTAATCTCTTAATAACTACATGTATTTAAGCTTAACTAATGACTATGGGTAATAAATACAATAACCTACTTGATACTCAAAATTATAGATTATCTGTCCCTCATGAAATTAATATTGTCAGTAACTTGTTAAAGCTCAGGGCAGACGAAATTAATTTAACTTACAACAGATAATTTGTAATTACTCGTTACTCATAAGTTATTGTCCATATATGTAATGTGCTCAGTTGAAACTTATTAAATTACCATTTTCGGCAGTTGTGAGAAATGGCAGCATTGATCGCTTACAGTAAAAATACATTTCAAATTCAAAGTTCAATGCACCTACTGGTTTATCAAACTCCTTGGTATGTACTGTTCTGCCTATGAAAAAATGTCCATATAATATAAAGAAATCCCTTTCAGTTAATACAAAAATGTTAAATGTTTTGTTTTTTTATTTTGTTTGTTTTATTTTGGGGATGGTACATACATATAATTATTACAAAAACAGCATAAAAAGACAGGTGACAAAAAATACACAATACACAAATGTAGTTAGTTTCTCTCTAAACTATGTCTCTAAGTGCAATATAGTGACATCCCATAGCTGATAATTAAATAAAAAAAGTGTTCTTATGGTGTCATAGCAACACGCGTCAGTCCAATTCTTAATGAATGTTAAAGTAATATCCTCATTGACTACATCTTCATTGACTACACAGTACATTGACTTCATATGACGTCATAATTTTTTTTTTTTGCATTCTTGTTCAAGTACCAGAAAAAAGAATCCTAAATAAAATATGTACTTTTTTCTGTTATTATTCATTTGTATGTTAATTATAAAGATAAAGTTTGTTTGTTTAATGACACCACTGGAACACATTGATTATTAATCAGGTGTTAGGGGGATGTCAAACACAGTTATATCAACACTTTATCAAAGAGGAAACCAGCTGCTACTCTTCTTCAAATAACAGCAAGGGAACTTTTATGAGCACTTTCCCACAGACAGGACAGCACACACCATGGAAATTTAGTTATTAGGACTGTCTCTTATTTCCTTCAGATTTTTCGACGATTGAACAAAAATAAACGTGTACCAACTTTTGCGTGAATGGTTTTTTGTTTTAAATCGTCGATAAATCCGAAAAAAATATGAGACAATTGTTAAATATCTATAACATGGAACTGACCTCTCTCAAGTCCCAGGATCTGACTGTGTTATCGAGACCGCCTGTCCAGAGTTTCGTCCCGTCCGGTGAGATGTCGATACAACTAGCTCCATCTGTGTGACCCTGGAATTGTCTGCAAATTGAAAACAAACATTTTCAAGAAACATCATAAAATGAGTTGAAACAAAAAGTATGAGGACCATTTCAGTTGCAAAGTTAGTTAGCTGTAATTTATTTACCTGGAATTGTCTGCAAACGAAAAAGTCTTCTAGTTAAAAACACACTCCCAAGTTTTGAGACAGATGCCACTCTATGTGTGTATCTACCCCGGTAATGCTATTTGTAACATATTTCTAGTCAATAGATAAAGATTGCTTAATAACACCTATGGAACACATCGATTATAAATCAGCCGAATGAAAATTAGCCCATAAAATGTTTTGTGCTATTTCCTATTTCCAAGTCACACTTTTAGCAGACTTAAACAAAATGTGGTATTTGGCTTCAAAAAGTTTTAAAACTTTGTAACTTCATACACACCTGACTAAAGTTTGATTATGCAGGTCCCAGACTGCGATGTTTCCGTCACTACAACAGCTAAAACAGACTTTCCCGTCGGGACTGATGGCAAGAGCGTAGCAAGCTGGAGCACTGGACGTCAACTCAGCCTTGATACGTGGAGTCGACTGTGAAGAGACGAAAGCAAATCAGCTTCAACACATAACGATAAAGATACAGATAAAGTTTGTTTGTTTAATGACATCACAGGTGACCACTGGACCACATTATTACTAATCAGCGGTTATTAGAATAATACCCACAAGCAAATGCAATTACCGGTAGTTGCTTTACTTTCAACAAGAGCCTCTATTATTCATGTAATATACATGTAGAATATAGTATGAAAAAAAAAGCAGAATTCTATATAAATGAATATCAAGGGCTGGATGATGTCAACTCAGTTTAGATATACTGTATATATGGACTGCAAATAGATAGGTACGAACTTCAATACATTGAATCTACATAATATCCACTAGCAAATTCAATTACATGCTGGTAAATTACTTTCGACAGAAGCCTGTTTAGCTCATATAATATAAGTGTGGAAGACAGTATGCGAAAAAGGAGTGGTCTGAACAAATAAAGCGATGCTCTAAAGTGATAAGTGGAATTTACACACAAGAAGAGAAACACTATTAACATTAGTCAACATGATATATATAATGGTGACAAGTTTGTTTTTCAATGTTTCAAAGCTTTATTGGATCATCTACAGGTGCCTCAAGTTATATCAATATTAACCCTACCATGTTGGTGCTCAAATGACGTCATAAATTGCAGTAACTACGGTAATCATAACAATAATGGAGTGCATTGTCACATTCACAGCCTAATATAACTGGCATGGGTACGCGGTCACGACAATATTAACAAAAACTTAATACAAAAGAACTTTCATCAAAGGTATGACAAATTTTTCAAATTTCAAAGTTTTAATTTTTTTAAAATTTGATACATATTTATTGGTCCCGAACATTTGGTAGTATCAGGGTTGGGGCATGACAAAAATGGCTTCAACCAGAATCCATGTTGGTTTAGACAGGGCGCTAGATAAAGATAAAAATAACGTTTGTTTTGTTTAATGACACCTCTGGAACATTGATTGTTAATTAGCAGGTATTGGATGTCAATCACAGTTATATTGACACCCGGTCATACAGGAAACCTGATGCCATCACACAAGCTACTCTTCTTCGAACAACAGCAAGGGATCTTTTGTGCACTTTCCCACAGACAGGATAGCACACACCACAGCCTTTGATAGACCATTCATGGATCACTGGTTGGAACAGGAAATAACCCAATGATTCAACCAATCGAGCTGCAGGCGGACACTCTACCCCTGAGCTACAGTGCGCTAGATAAGACAAATTAGTGTGTTTGTGATAATAATCAATATGGGAGTATAAACAAGGGACCACTTTCACCGATGATATAGTTCAAATCGATTGTATTAATAATACATTTTGGAAATGACAACTAGAATGAAAAACCAAGTTACTCACAGCAGCTAAGTCCCATATAGATAAGGTACTGGCTTCTCCACCAACTATTAGCGTTCGGCCATCTTGAAGTAGTTTTATAGATCGAATGTAGTTGTCTCGTTGCTGGAAAAGTAAAGTAAAAGACATTGATAAATATATATTGATAAGTATTAAGTAATTAATAAATATTAAAAATAATATATATATGAAATTGCAAGAATGGATGCTGGGATAAGACATAAAAAGCTGGTATGGCCATTTTTGTTGTCAATATTCATGATTATACATTCTCAAATGGCCTCAAAATATTATGTGAATTCCTACATCTTCAATCTCGTGTAAGATTTTAAGGTTTTATCAACCACGTTTATTTAATACCACAAGCAATTAAAACGTTAACTAATTATGTAAATATTGATAGATAGCTAAGTTCAAACTGAAATAAGGTGTTAATGACAAACTATTTATAACTAAAGAAAGTTACGTTCCAATAATATACGGGTACTTACCAAACAGTCGAGCTGTGAGACGGGGCTCTTGTTGCCGGGTTGACTAATATCCCAGACCTTCACACAACCCTGTAAATAACAAATAATTCACTGCTTAACAAAAAACATAAAAATCCATAGAAAGACATTACGTTTTAATATAAAAGATATTACAATGTACTTTAAAAATGTAATACTTATCAATTATGGACCATATTTGAGGGCAATATCATGTTTTATGCACCCAAGAAAGTGATATTGACAGAGGCCGAAGACCGATGTCAATATCACTTTCTTGGGTCCATAAAACATGATATTTCCTGAAATTTGGTCCATAATTGTTTTATTACATAATAATTTAATATTAGTTCCAAAGAGTCCTATTTTCCACAGCACTGACGAGCTAAAAGTACTTAGATGAGTGACGTCACGCATTTCTATGATGTAGCGTCACAAGTACAAAAACCGGAAGCTGGTTAATATCACTTTCCATGGTCGCCAAATATTATAATTTACGGAAGATCATGTGACTGATTTTCCACCAATAAGAATACAGATATATTTTCATGATGTAATAATAATCCCTATCGATAGAATTTATATACTTTAGTAGTTACATGATTCCGAAGTTATGAAATAAATCAAATTAATGACTTGAAGTGGAGGTAACAAAGTTATAATCTTTTTCAAGGGGAGATAACCACGCTATAATGACTTCTAAACAAACTATCTGACTTCACATTAAATCCCCTGCTAAAGACTAAATGCTGGGCCTCAATGTGGCACTTTGGATATCAAGCCAGGTATCTGAGGTGGCCAACCACAGTAATATGCACAACACATCATCATGACTATAATATTAAACATTTATAAATATCTGGCATATTTTTTGGAGCATATTTTTTTGCTGCAACAATCAATTCTTGGGTTATTGCTCCAACTTGGGTGGAACGAGTTATCACGAAAAAAAAAAACAACAACCAAATCCTTAGTAGTTTCTACAGTAACTCACTCCATGCAAGCTCGAGACCGTACCAATACTTCGTGTCACAACATTTGTAGCATGTTTTTCGTAGATAACTTTAGTTTCGTTTAACGTAGAGAAAAAAGGTAAACATTTTGGAAAATACCAAAAAAGTGCTATTTTTGTATCCAAATTATATAACTTTAGGTTAACAAATAAAAATATTGTAATGCAAATACACTGTACATGCAAAAAATCGTCAGAAAAATCAATGTCCGACGATGGATTTTTCTGAAGTTTTTTGTATATAATTTAGACACAAAAATAGTACTTTTTCAAAAATGTTGACCTTTTTTCCTCTAAGTTAAAAGAAACTAAAGTTATCTACGAAAAACATGCTACAAATGTTCAGACACGAAGTATAGATAAGAATACAAGATAAAATAAATACCTTTCCACCCGTATAAACATGTCGTGTTGGGTTGCTCATAGTAACCGCGCACACCACTTCCCCGTGATTTAATGTGTTGATTTGACGCGCGTGTCTCGGAATGCCAGAGCCGATGAGAGCATCTGGTGGGAATGGAACCGGCTGCATTGTGCCATCGCCGCTCACATGAAAGGAATATGCTCTGTAATAATAAAACAAATATAATTTTATTAAATGTTTTTTTCCCCCAGACATTTATTGCCCCCAGAACACATGTTCATGGCTGTACTAGAGTAATCGTTGTAGATAAACAAGGATGTAGTGATTTGACTCCATCATCACAGGATTATGTTTCTCATGTCAAAATCAGTGAATGAGGGTCTTTAAGATGACGAAAATGAGGAATAAGACTTACGGTTTTCCACCTGGAATGTTGAGAGACGGCCTCATGAGCGAGGGGACCGACGACGATTGTTGGTCAAATCCAACCTGCAATAAATAAATAAATCAGTCAGTGTAGAAAAGAAACCAATCAGTTGAAACTCTCTACAAATCATGCAGCAATAAGCAGAAGTTGATACAGGGTTCCTATATTTATTGTAAACCGTATTAATATTGCGACATGTTTTTTTTGCGAATACGCTCCTAAGTGCATGATTGCGACATTTAAATTTCGGGAACGACCATCGCCTTATTTCAAGCATGTTATTAGCTGTAAAATTATGTGTGCATATAAATTTCGTGAATTGAGATTGGGTGCGAACTACGCGAAAATTAAACTCATGTGAAATTTTCACGGTTAACAGTATTTAAATATGCTTAGAAAGACATATAAATGGATGAATAAATTGATTGATGTATAAAATCTATGTACACAAGCATTGAAGGAACACGGTAAGAGAAAAATAAACAACTAGAACAATTTGACAACTTACTGCATTGGCGACTGCCCGTGGGTAGTTGCTGAGAGGCGCGGGGGACACACTGTTACGCCCTACACCATTGAAGTTGCCTTCTCCATGTGGCAGAAATGGATATGCAGCTACAACAAAGATTGAGATTGAAGTAATACATGGTATAGTAGGAAACTCAGATAATTGTTCACTTTTAAATCTGCAGGGTTAGGGACCATGCATAAATGTCAATGTGTTTTACAATCCAATCTGAACAATGTTCGGAAGGGGATGGGGATTGAGGATGGGTTAAACAGCAAGATTGGATTGCTTTTCATGTAAAAATATCGGTCCACAGATGATCAATGTTTTATGATTACGATTAGAAGTGGAAGAACAGAGTGTAAAACGCAATCCTAAATGTGCGGATTGTCAGACACATTGACAGTTATGTCACTGTTGTATAATTATATATAATTAACTCAATGAATCTACATAATATCTGGCATATTTCTAACACTCTGGCTCTCTATGAAGCTTTTGATTAGCGACATACTTTACTTTTATTACCCATATCGGCAGAGATCACAACAAATATTTTGTGATCTTTCCCAACGTATACTGCTCATATGAAACATAAACATTGTGCGTGATGTACACTATTATTCTACATCAATCGATGCACATAAAAGACCACTTGCTGTTTTTCGGTAAGAGTAGCCCATGTAGCGGCGACAGTGGGTTTCCTGAGACCATGTGTATGACATCCCACAACCACCGATTTGTAATCGATGTTCCAGTGGTATCGTTAAACAAACACACTGTATCTTTATCTACATCAATCAACAGATAACATGCACTTTGTGAGGTCAAATGACTATTTATTATACATCACTCAAATGCTTTAAACATTTCATAGGCAGTGTGTTATTAAATTAAACAAACCGAGTTTATACAACTACCGGGTACGTATTTATTTCTCCTTTTTAGATAATGGGTAATAAATAGAATACCCAACACGCTTCTCAGCGATACTGTTTAACTTGCACTCGTGCATTGGTATTATCCTAAGACCTTCAGTTGCCAAAGACTTGTGAAAGATAAGACCAATGTAGTCATGCTAGACAAACTGTATTGCCTCAAAGCATGTTGAGTATTCTCTAAATCTAACACGCTAGATTGCATTCTACTATCACAGCCAAACATTGCTACATCGAAGTAGAAGGAACCAAAACTGAAATCAAGTTAATGATATCAGTCGTTCAAGATACCAATCATCAGCAATGGTGAACAATATCCTGGAAAGTTAGATGTATACTTCAACTTATATCTAGATCTTTATGTATTTATGTTTTAAAAATTTCGAAGTTCAATATACAGTGTATATAACTATCAGATTATTCAGACTAAAGGGACATACATATCTTCGAGATTACAAAGTCAAAAACATGTGTTTGAGATTATGAAGTTCAACACAAATAACACAATTTTTAAGATCTTGGGGGTTGAGATAAATAATAGGAATGAACTTAAATCTTTGGATATCAATGCATTCGAGATTATAAAGTTCAACATAAATAACCAGATTTTTCAGATGATGTATTGAAAATGACAAAAGTACTAGATAAATATGTGAACTATTCAGACTAAATACACCTCTTGATATCCATGCTTTAAAGTTTACGAACTTTGAGATAAATAACCAGATTATACAGACACAAAACCTCAGACACGTTTTCAAACTTGAGATAAATAACAAAACTTCGATATAAATAACCAAATTATTCAGACTGAAACCTCAGACACGTTTTCAAACTTTGAGATAAATAACAAAACTTTGATATAAATAACCAAATCATTCAGACTGAAACCTCGGCCATGTTTACAAACTTTGAGATAAATAACCATATTATTGAGATGTAAACATTGGGACATTCATACACTGTAGATTACAAATTGGGAGATAACAATGTTTGACTGTATATGCTGTCTAGTCCGAAGGCGTAACCTCAAAACATGACACCATACCAAAAGGATGGACTTTGGCACCTGGTTTGGCTCCTCCACTACTGCTGCCACTACTACCGCCGCCACCAGAGGGCCCTGGCGTCCCGCTGCCCGAGTTTGTAGGTGTCACAGACTTGACTACTGGAGCAGGAGCTTTGTCATTCTGTAAATAAATTTTAAAAAAACTTTGAGTAATTTTAAATTAAAAAAACGGAAATATGTTCAAAGTTTTGGCTCAGAGTACAACATTAGTCACTAATGACCCATCTCGTGGACCGAGTACCAAATTATAAGTTCATGACCAATCCCTTGGAAACTACCACATCAAAGGCTGGAGCACATAGATTAATGGCCAACAGCTAGTGGATGTCAAACACACAGTTATTTCGACAAATGGTCTCAATAGAAATCTGCTGCTGCTATATAGGCTACTGTTACTGAATAACTTTTAATTGCACTTTCCCACAGACAGGATAGCACATGCCATGGCCTTCGATAAACCAGTCATGGAATACTGCTTGGATCGGAAAATACCCCCACTGGATCCACTGAGGAGAATCGATCCCTCGACCTCTCGAACCTCAAGCCGACACTTTTGAGCTGAGCTACATCTCCCACTCCATGTATCACTGTAAATGATATAGGGGTAACAAAATAAGATAACATTTTTTTCTTTTTAATGACGCCACTGGACCACATCGATTATAAATCTGTGGTTATTGGAAGTCAGATGCAGGGTTACATTGACACATGATCTCAGAGGAAACCTGCTGTTGCCACTACATGGGCTACTCTAACCGAAAAACAGCAAGAGGTCTTTTATGTGCACTATCCCATACACAGGATAACACACACCAAGGAATTTGATAAACCAGTCGTTGGATTACTGGCTGGAACGGGAAATAGCCCATAAAATGTTTTGTGTTGTGGAGGATTAGGGGTAACAGAACGAACCTCTTTAGCTTTAGATGATGAGGAACTAGCATGAGATGAGGCGTCGCTATGGGGACTGCTTGCACGCTCAGGTTTCTTCACATGATGTAAGTCTTTACTACTCTTTTCCCTTGGCGACAGATCTCCATTCATTGGTGATGTATGATCCTAAAACAAATATATATACACCAATTGACATCAGATCCCAAAAAAAAGTATCATTTAAAGTTTTATGGTGAAAAAAAAATAGAGTTGGTAGGTCGGGATTATCTTTTTTTCCTTCAGTATACTTCCATTGGGACATTTTCAAACAAAATAAAATTTTGAAACAAAAATGAATCAAATTTACATTAACGTCGGTCGGGGAACCATAAACAGTGCTTGAACCTTAATTGGATATAGGCACGTAAATTTTTATTCCGATTCCGAATCCGAACAATAAACAAACTTCGTTTTTTGGCCTCAGATATTTTTAAATTGCCTGTTTTAAATTTTTTAATATATTTTTTTATGTGTTTGCCGACATGTTAAATGCTGTAATATAAAGCGTGACAGATAAATATTCACTGTCATTGTATGACTCAGAGTCTATTATTATACATCTCAACTTGACAATTGATGACTAAGTTTACTGTACAGTCAAACCTACTAAAAAGGACACCTCTATATAACAACTTGTCTATAAGGGCACTCTAGATATTTTTTGTATATAAATGCATGTATTTTAACCTCTATATAAAGGTCACCTGCTCATAAAGGTAACTTTTTGTAGACATCTTGAGTGGCCTTTATCGACAGATTTAACTTCATATAATTATAGTTATTGTTCAGATAAGCTAAATGAAAACTATAAATAAATAAGAATGTCATAATGGATTTCTTTTTTTCTCCATATTTTCATTTATAGATTGTCTATGGAGACAAATAAAATCTAACTTCCTCTATATACCGGTAATGTAATCTGCTACTACTCATATAAACTAATAATTATTATTACAACAGATCGTGAAAAGCCAAAAGCCTACTTTTCTCTTTTATAATTAAATAAAAAACATTTACATTTCTAAAGAAATCGTAAAAAAAGAAGAAATTTATATTTTAATTTCATTTCCTTCAGTTTTTTTTTATTCCAGATTAATACAAATTGTATGACAAATACTGAAATACGTGTATTTGAACACTGCATTGTTTCTTCCTTAGTTCAAGGGAAGCAACTCTAAAATACTCACATCAACCACAAGTTCCTGGTCACTTTTTTCAGCATCGCTGTCCTAAAAAATGGAAAACAATCTTTGATGCAGGGACATAATTATATCTTATTACAGTACCTCAGTGGGCAATCTGACTGGGGAATATAAACTTCATAAGTTCTTTATACAGAGAAATGATCAAACATTGGTATACCGGTGTATTTTGATTGGATTGTTAAAACCATTCCAGCCAGTTACAGGAACGTTACTAAGGACAAACTTTTTTTCTTTTTTTTTGGATTACGGATTTTTTTTGAAGGGGGCAATGTCGGAGGACGAAATAAAAATAAAAATAAAATTCACCAATTCCCATTTTTATTTGTATTTTTTTGTATTACGGATATTTTCACTAAGAAGTTTGGGATGGAGGAGAAATAAAAAAAAAAGATCCCAAAATGTCTGACACAGTGGAAATAGGGTATATTCCTGGCTTCAAAATAGGCCATATAGAGTATTCTCCCCCTTAGCACCGATAGAGGGCTACAAGGCGATGAAGTTCAGGCTGTGAATTTGTACAACGAATTACAGTATC
>JAULBR010141284.1:0-17921 GCA_032355825.1 Melanodrymia aurantiaca
TGGCGATAACAACTACACCACCAAGGCCGGTCCACTATAAGATAATCTTGATGTAGTTTTAATCACTTAGCATAGCATGATAGCATGTTTTGTCACATCTGTGGGAAAGTACAAATAACCTAAACGACAAAACATTGACATGGCCAAATGCGTATCTCTGCACAAGACAGAGTCGAAGGGACATTGTAACAAAGTACAGATGGCGTGTACTTACGAATCACTGCAAAAGCAATGATGATACCAGGTGTTCACAAAAATTGAGCGTATCCTGCTCCACCGGTGGCACCCGTCATAAGCACAGCCATATTGTTTGTCTGCCGTCTTTATCGAAAAGATAAAAAACAGGTCAAAGTAAGGTTTTGCATCAGACATGAATTGGCCTCTGAATGTCTACCATAGATCTTTTTGAAAGTTTTCACCATTCCACTAGCGGGGCGAAATAACGAACAGACGAGATGGCCTGAATCAGAAACCATACATGGATTGAATAACTGGCGGTAACAACTTCTCAATCAGAAAGATAAGTTGTTGCTTAAAATCAGAAAAAAAGACTCCTTGCTGCTAATCAAAAGAGTAGCCCATGTCAAGATTAAGTGGCAGCATGGTTCTTTCTCTGAGACCATATGTCGAAATCACTTACCATTTTGGCGCGACAAGGGTGTGGAGCGGGTCATTTGCATATAACAGAAGAGAAAACACTGTCCTAGTTTATCTACATAATTGCATAGATTTATTACATGATTGTAAACATCAATGGAAATTTCAAAGTGTCATTATATTACGTAAAATTGCTTCTTTTACATTATACAAACAACTCCACAAAACATGCAAAGTAAATACATGTACTTCTAAGGTCATAGCTAATGTCTACAAATACAGCAGAACGGAAACATTTGGTGCCAATATCGATGATCTAGGGTCTTTAATACTAATGGAATCTAACAATCTATCCTACGACTCCAATAATAGGCATAGAACTGGGCCTGTGACCCACTGTACTTGGGTGTGGCCAACTAATGTACTATGACGACCCATTATTACCGAGCACAGCCAATCTACTTGTTATCCTTCTTGTGGGACCTCCCAGTTGGCTTTATATATTATTAAAAATCAGAGCCTAAGAAAGTATAGTTCTGGACATCAAGACTACCTACAGTTCGCCATTGTGGGTCTCGCTGTACAGAAAGCATAGACCTTTAAAGAGCATGAAATATGGTCATGGTAGACAAACTTGTAATAGATGAAAGACAAGATGGCATGTTACCTGTGGTTGACAGCATATGAGAAAGCAATATGACAAAGACTTGACCCCTGCATGACACCTGCCTCCATGGCCAGTAAACAAACAGTTCATTTAGATTCCTGTTTTGATTGAGACAAGGACATAGCAATCTGCCCCAGGCGTTCATTCGTTAAGTATACAGGTACAGCAGTCATTAAACATACTGTCCAGAAGGTAATAATAGGACGAACATTAATACCATAATATACAGCCCTTGTGTTTTACACTGAGCGATGGCTTGCTTAAAATTCCATTTAGTATTTTAACCTCTCGAATAACTCTTAATCATTTGCCTAACCAACAAAAACAGTTTTTAAAATTTTAAAGTTTTAAAAACATTTGATTGGATTTGATACTTTTATCAACTGATAAATTATATTACAAGACACAAGTTTAGGGAGTTAGGTTTGTTTTATCTTTATATTTGTACAGATATGTTAGTTTTGTTTAGGGAGTTAGGTTTGTTTTATCTTTATATATTTGTACAGATATGTTAGTTTTTTAAAACTCTTTGTACGCTGCCTCAAGGGATATATCGGTACAAATAAATTAATTAAAATGAATTGAAATTGAATTGTATTAGGAGAAATATACAATTTCACATAAACAAAGATAAATTCCCCATGGCTGGAACTCTAATGCAGTTTGGACTATAACTCAGTTTCTGGTTTTCTTCACAGCTTCACCATATCCCAACTAGAATTGGTTTGTTTTATGTTTATATCATTTATTTTTCATGTCAATTTATTCGTATATTATTGATTTCACTTAGCGTAATTGCAAAATTGACAATAATCTTTTCATATGCACAGCACTTGGATTTTACTGAATCTATAATGCAGTTTGGCATGACGATTGCCATTCGAAAATAATTTAAATTTTACACGAAAATTGAAGAATATATATTTATGTAAAAAACATGTTTATAAAGTACACTTAATATAACTTGTGAATAAGTGATAATTTTGTTGTGTCCCAAATAGATAGTAAAATGTATTGTAACTGGAATAACTCTAAAAAAGGCCCATAATTGAAAATATGTCACACTATAGTTAAATCGAGAGTGGATCCAAGGTAGCGACTTTTTAGTGTCCTTTTTAATGATTAAATTTGATTTAACCATTGAAAAAAATCGTAGCTCATTTCAAATGAATTTGTTCTATGTTGCCCTTTTTATGATTACTCAAACCATGGGCTCTTGTTTTAAATTAAACTTGGGTCTCCCCACCCCAACTCAGGGCTCACTCTGGAAAATATTTTCTTTTAGCCAATTTTCCAAAAATTGTGGTTCTCTCGAGGGAAAACAGTTTAAAAGTGGCTAATATGAACAAAATGTTGTTAGCTATTTATCAAAATTTGTAGCCAAACTTGTAAAAAATTAGCAATTGGCTAATTTGGCTACCTACTGGGTGAGCCCTGCAACTTTATTGTCTGGGTCTGCCTGTGTTAAATGACATGTGGTGAAAATGTATTTGACAAGATTTTTCATCATAGTAGAGGAAGACTCAAGAGTACAGAGAGAATGTTGAGTGCACTGTACTAACGAAGACCTGGTCGTGTACTAACGAGAACCTGGTCGTGTACTAACGAGAACCTGGTCACACTGCGACACGTCAGCCACAGTGACAGGATCATATCTTAGTCGCACCTGTAATCAACTACCAACTGGGAGCGGGACGTAGTCTAGAGGTGGAGTGTCCGCCTGTGGCGGGATGGGTCGAGAGATCGATCCTCCACAGCACAAAACATTTTATCGGCTATTTTCCGTTCCAGCCAGTGCTACACGACCGGTTTATCAAATTCCGTGGTGTGTGCTATCCTGTCTGTGGGATAGTGCACATAAAAGACCCCCTTGCTGTTTTTCGGTAAGAGTAGCCCATGAAGCGGCGACAGCGGGTTTACTCTGAGACCATGTTTCAATATAACCATGCATCTGACGTCCAATAACCGCTGATTTATAATCAATGTTTCTAGTGGCGTCGTTAAATATAACAAACTTGACTTTACTTAGTCGCACCTGTAATCAACCACCAACTAAACAACATTCATCTTTACATCGTACTCTAAACACTTCTAAAGGTTCCCTGGGAGTGGGACATAGCTCAGCGGTAGAGCATCCGCCTGCAGCTCGATGGGTCAAAAGATCCATCCTCCTCAGGGGACACATTGGGTTTTTTCCCATTCCAACAAGTGATCCACGACTGGTCTATCAAAGGCCGAGGTGTCTGTGGGAAAGTGCACATAAAAAGAGTAGCCTATGTGGTGGCAGCGTGTTTCCTCTGTGATTAAGTGTCGACATAACTGAATTTGACATCCAATAACTACTGATTTATAATCAGTGTTCCAGGTGTCGTTAAACAAACAAACTTTTTTTTACTTTTCTAAAAGTTTCCATAGTGTTACAGGTCTCTGTGGTGCAGTGGTTAGACCACCAGGCTCAAGACCGATCGGTCAATATTATTGCATTGTACTCAAGTTAAAACGGACATCTGTCTAAACGAGATTGATGTCATAGTACTAACATGTAGCACACTGATTGACAACACAATAAAACCTTCAAATGTCCAAATAGCACTCTGTCTAAAGCAGATTTTTTTTTCTGTCTTACACATTTTGTTGTCTTATATTATACCAGTGTACAACCAACATCTTACTAAATGTGTATCATCCATGAAATTGTTAAAAATTAATGTTGCATTTACACAATTATTGTTAGATATGAATGGGTTTTTTTTATTGTATGTACATAAACACTATATACCCAAGCCATGTTGGTACACGGGTATATGTGTCCTGTTAATGAAATATTTCATGGAATAAACTTTTGAAAAAAACCGAAAAAAGAACAAATACATTCCACCATGGTATGCCCGTACTACTGGCAGCAATGGTGGAATGTTTATACTTTGTAGATTTTTCTACAATGTATACCTACGTCAGTCATGTTTCTTTATGGCATACGTATAATAGTAGGTCTACTATCAACCATTCCAGTGACACAAACTCGCTGGACGGAGAAAGAAGCTCTGGCATGTAAATATGTTACATGTAGTATGGGCATGAAGTCTAAGAACATACCATGATAGCTGTAACATATGAGCATAAACGCATGGCTGTAACAATTCAACAACATGACCGTTTAAAGATGTAAAATTAGAACAGAAATTTGATTGGTGTTCATGAATTGTACATTTAATAATAATTATCGCCCGGCGTGTACTAATACATGTATTTTATATTTTGTTTACCTGCATGCCTTGTGACCTGACATGATGACTCATTAAATGCAACATGTATTGCTGCATGCATACAGGTACAAACAATCTTTTTTACGTAAAAGTGTTTACAGGTATGAACTGTCTGCTAACATAATTACGTATGCATTTTGGCAAAGGTAACCAACCATACATAAGATAAATATAAAGTTTGTTTAAGGACACCACTAGATTACATTGATTATTAATCAGGGGTTATTGGTTGTCAAACGCACGGTGATATCGACACTTGGTCACAGAGGAAACCCGCTGCCACCACATACGCTACCCTTTTTCGAATGCAACAAATAAAAGGATATTTTATGTGCACTTTTCCACAGACAGGATAGCACACACCACGACCGTTCATAGACCCGCCGTGGATCACTGGTTGTAACGGGAATTAAAAGTATATCAAATATTAAATAAAACTGAAAATAAATGCGCTGTACTTACAACACTGAGAAAACCAAAGTGTGAATGGGTAAACATGTTATATCTCACACGTACAACTTATGACTTCTTGCGGGCACATTTTATGACAAAATGGAATATAAAGGCTGTTAAAGCTTATCGCTTATCTGCTTTTAGAAAGCGTAATTCCTCCACAGGGTATTATGTGAATATGGAAACAAGCACTTCCATTCAATTATGAAAAACTTGATATATAGAACACATTAATACGACATATTCAACATGGAGTTATCGTTCTTGTCAGGGGCTGTATAAATGAACGTGGATGTTGTAGATCTAGGTAATACTCGTATGATTCGTGTTTTATGAAGACAATCTCGGATTGAAGATGACAACAAAGCTCGGGGTGTAAAACGAAAGCAAATAGAAAGACGCCGTTAACGATTGAATTGACTTACATAAGAAGACCACTTAGCAGAAAAGTACACAGTAACGTCATTTACACCTTTTTGGATCTTAATTATTTATTTGACCCCACAAAGGCAATTATATAATAGTATTTACAATATTATGACACCCAATAGCCAAAGTCTTTTTTCGTGCTGGGGGTGTCGCTAAATTTTACTTCATTCATTCATAAAAGCAAAAAAAAATATTGTTTTAAAGTTTGCTTCTGTAAGAAATAAAACATCGTTCAGTACACAATAGTGTTTAATGTAAATCTTATTGTTTATATGAGCAGCGAGATCTATCTCAGTGGTAGGGTGTCTGCCTGGGGTCGACGGATCGATCCTCTGCAAAGGACCCGTTCGTTTTTTCCCGTTATAACAATTGGTCGACGTCTGGTATATGAAAACTAGAGTATGTACTATATTGTCTGAGGGGTGTGAGGCTAAAGGATATATTTCCCCCAATTGGCCCGTTGGATTTGTTACGTTCCAACCAGTGGTCCAAGTCTCGTACATCAAAAACTGATATAGGCTATCCTGTATTTGGGAAAGTACATTATAAAAGATTCTTTCGAGACCATGTGCCCAAATATCAATAAAGGCAAGGGATATTTTTATGTGCCATTTCCCACAGAAAGGATAGCACACACCACATCATTTGATGAACCCGTCGTGGATCACAAGTTGGAACGGAAAATAACCCAACGGGTAATATAATTAAGGAAATATAATAAAATTAATGTGAAGCCTAAAAAACAAAATTATTTGGTTAGTCGATGGAGGTGTCTAACCATTTTTTCTTTTATAATTCGTCTTACCAAAATACTTTGGCACCAAGCGTGGATTTTTACGATGATAAATACTGAAATTTGTATAAATCGCTATTACAAAATGTTAGCGTTACGTGTTATTTATTGACATTAATTGCCTAAAATGACATTCAATTTCCCCATTGGCGTTACAACAGATTGCATAAAAGAAATGGGCATGGTCTACTGGCACATGACATGTATATTGATTATTGATGCTTAACATTAAACCAATTTATTTTATTATGGGATGTGTGTCCTAGCATGACACTACAGCACTTTCGGTTTGTTTGCTCCATGTTTAATTTCTTAGGCTGTCTTCTTTAAAGTATTCGTAACACATTCGTTTTGTTTGTCTAGAGATCTTACAAATCTTAAAAAGCCATTTACAACGAGACTTTTGACATATTTCTGCACCAATAAGCACGCCGCCACAATGATTTGAGTTTATCCTTCACTACGACATGACAGCGATAGAAAGCTATAATATGAATCTATTGGGCTTACTTTAAGATATAATATAATAAGATCTATAGATTCATATAGCTTTCTTTTTTGTAACCGTCGTTTCGTAGGGTTATATAAAGATAAAGTTTGTGTGTTTAACGACGCCACTAGAACACATCGATTATAAATCAGCGGTTAATGCACGTCAGACGCATGGTTATAATTGACACATGGTCTCAGAGGAAACCCGCTGTCGCCGCTACATGGGCTACTCTTACCGAAAAATAGCAAGGGGTATTTTATGTGCACTATCCCATAGACAGGATAGCACACATCACGGAATTTGATAAACTAGTCGTGTATTACTGGCTGGAACTGAAAATAGCCCATACAATGTTTTGCGTTGTGGAGGATTGATCCCTCGACCCATCCAGCCACATACAGACACTCTACCTCTAGACTACGTCCCGCCCCTTAGGATTATAATGCCATGCATTGGTTAGAAATTCAATGTGTTTGACAATAATCTATTAGACATAACTGATTTCCTCCACAACGTGCGATTTATATTGCACGAAGGGTCCGTTTGATGTTAGCAAATGTGTATTTTTATATTATAAATATAATTATGTTCATTATAAGTTGTGCTTTTTTTATTTATAATAGTGCATCATTAGAAGTGCTGCAATATAATTTATGTATTATATCCAACTTAAAGAATTGATTTATTTATTCAATGCAACCAAGGTACTAAGCAAAATAAGTGTTAATTAATTAATGTTTATTATTACTAAACGTTTCTTATCGGAAATGAACGGTAGGAAAGGAGCACTCTCTATGTGATCATGCACGAACAAATACGCTAACATGTTCGTCACTTCGTCTGTCTTTTTATTTGTTTGTCTGTCCGTTCGCCCGTACAGTATGTTGAATTTAGTTTTGTTTCATATTTGACTATATCTCTCGACATAATTTATATGTCTACTTATATGTGTATTGATTTGTCTGTATATATACAGCATTTCATGGTATTTGTCACGTCGGTCTGGATTGTATCTCTTTGTTATGTAAATAAATGCAAATATTATTAGATTTCATTAATGCTTTTGTACTGCAAATTGAAATTCATGACAGTTGAATTATCTAACAACATTTGTGTTTTGTCTTAACTAACCAAAATGATGAAAAACAATCGTGACGGACGTGACAAATACCATGAAATGCCCCATCTACGTCTTCTATATATGATCATCTCTTGATTCTTCTCCACCTCCTTCCTAATAATATATACTATAATTATAATGCATGGTGATACTAGTATTTTGCTATTCTTATTTTTCTTGTGTAAAAAGGCACGCTATGCATTGGCTTTCTATATCAACTAGCACAGTTATTTGATATCTTTGCGACCTGCTGTATGATCAATTCTTTGCATTGGTCAACATAGTATGTTTTCTTTCCAGAGCTTCACACTGATGATCACCGAATCCACCAACGAATTAGTCCCCTTGACCTACAGCTGGAGCGCACCGGACTGCCCAACCAGATGTCCGTTGATCGACACCTCAGTCACATGGCTGAGCTTGAAAGACTGAGGCGATCTTCAGGATCCGATTCCAGATCTCTTCCAAGCATGGAACCTAATGGATTAAGATCTTCATCAGGTACGTCATCGTGTCAGTTGCCATCCATTGTATTAAACATATCGGCAAAGAGACAGAAGACTATAATTGTTCTTATCTTTTAAATTTGCATGCAATATGCTAGTAGTCAAGTGAGTGACATAAACATATATATCTTTCAAATCATTGATGAATCTCCATATACAGTATACATTTAGCCCAATTTATGTGGCTAATCGATCATTCTACATCAAGCAAATGAATGAACCATTTCGCTACGACATTAGTTTATAATTATTGGCCAAACAAAAACGTTTTTCTATTTCTCCTATTTTAGATAATGAACAATAAAGAGAATACACGCTACTTGGCAATACTGTTGCCTAAGGCTAGTGAAGGAACACTTACTTCACGGATAGATAAACTATAACACATCATATCCTGTTGAGTATTATCTAAGTCTGTCTTTGGCAGTAATTCTTCATGCATGCTTGCCATCTTTGCCTTGTGCAGATTCGCATTCGGCCATGTCAATGTTTTTGTCATTTAGACTTGTTTGCATGGTAGTGCTAATTTACCTTCAGAAAGATGGTGATGCGGTTCATGCCTATATGATTTCATGCAGAATAGTCATTATGGCGTTATAAAATTCACTTGTTTATTGTTTGCAGATATTTTATCAAAACAGTTGGACCGAGTACCGGTTGGTTACTACGACACTGTGCCATATACCAAAGAAACTTCACTGACCACACGTTCATCTCCTATAGTACACACCCAGGCTGTCGTATCACATATATCCGGTAAGACTCATTCTATAGTGTATTGCACAATATATGAAATAGTCAAACCAACTAATAACCACTTTTAAGTTAATCCTTTTATGTTACGCTTTAAAGCATGTGTTCATTTAGAAATTAAATTTGTATTTTAGTTTTAGTTTTAGTTTTAGTTTTTCGTTGTTATGCAGTTTAACAAGATCTACATTTTTAATTGATAACACCAAAGCAGACTTGAATAAAAAAAAAAAGAGATGAAACCAGACTATATTATATATTCTCTGTCTTGCAGGTCTACCACCCTCAATAGAATCTAGGGACCGAGAATCTCGAGATTCACGCCTGGTTGCTGTTAATGTTGAACATCCATCTATTCCACATTCACGCCTGGTTGCTGTTAATGTTGAACATCCATCTATTCCACATGACAGACATTTACCTGTCATTCCAGAGGCCAAGAGGCCAGACTATTCTCACTTGGACTCACGATTTCCCATTGAGCGCAGAATTACACTAGAATCTAGAATTCCACTTGTTTTACCACCGTTTCCTAGTTCAACAGATGTTCGGATTTCAGATCCTAGAATTCCAGATCATCGTTTTCCAGAAACACGTTCGCTATTTGTTCCTCCACAGACTATATCTTACACAGCGAGCAGCTCAAATTTGTCCATTCTTGAGGAAAGTCGCGCTATTTCCACACTGCCCGGAACTCTCCCTGTGACACACAGTAGTTACCCTCTCATATCACATCACGACTTTTTCACATCTATCAACCCTCCAATCCCAGCTTCGTACCTGACAGGGTCTCCATCTCATGTGATTTCACCTACATTTCTCTACCCACATCTGTATAGTTCAGCTCACGATCAGTATCAAACCCGTGTGTACCTGCCTTCCGGGGAGGTTAGAACGTATGAAGTGCTTGGACCTAGATGTTCGGATATTCCATCACGTGTTGAAAAACCTATCCCTATATCTTCTGTATCACGTCTGGCTCTAGAAGGTCACTCATCGAGGTTAGCCAAGGATGACGATGTTACAAACAGTTCTTCATCTCGCGATGTATCTCGAAGTGAACCTAATCGCAAGCCATCACCTAGAAGACAAGGACACGAAGACACTGCAACTGTGTGGCGGCCATATTGAATGTTAGAAATGTTCAACTTGTGTAAGGGTTTTGTGCAATGTTTTACTGCCGGATGTACTTATTTTAAAAGGACAACTGTGAGAACACCAGTCCTGCGTTCAATAGCGCGGGCGTTCTGCTTCTGAAGCAAAATGTTTTGACACCGATATTTGCATCTACATTGAATGAATGTGATGTGATAGTACACGATCGGTACCCAGTCACATAGTTCCAGAGTGCTTGCGGTATTGAACGTAAGGCACTTCTACGATGCTTCCATAATGTGTATACTCCAGAGAGATGACTAGTTTGCTCATTAACCAAAGACGTGGTTTTCGAGGGACCTTTTGTCTTTCTTTTCCATAGACTTCCTCCTTATCAAAGTGCTTACTCGGCGACCATATCAAATTATTCGTCCTGGTCCACAATTTATTGTACATACAAAATGTATTCTGACTCGCACAATGACAACTTTTGTCACATTGTTTTCGATGCTTTATTTATACGCATGTAATGTCATCTGTTATATACATGTGGGTGTGTACATGTATATAATAATATTGAACAATCTATTTTCATGCTTGATTGTGATATGAATGTACTACATTTTCAATGAAGATGTTTTGAAATAATGAACTGTGCAGAGCCATAATGTCCAATTGTGTTGCATTTACGATTATGTATTCGTCTATATTATGTATTATTAAGGCCAGTGTTCAAATATCGTTTGTTTACATAAGTCAGTTATATACCTGTAATGCCCCTGTCGGCATTTTATGTTACGAAAACTGTATTTACTATGTTTTACATTTTGTGTTCACATGTTACAAGGGAATTGGTTTGAGTTTATATGTTATGGGGATGAAAACGTGTGAACATTTTGTTTCTGATTTAAACCATTTTTCTACAAAGTATTACACTCATGAATCAATATAGATAGTTAGATTTTATTATTTCATTAATGACATTATAAAACACACCAAAGGACACAGGACAGAGTCGAATGGCATTATGACAAAGTCGAGATGACTTTCGTCGACAAAGTAGTATTAAAGGTTATCGAAGTGATCGCGTTCTTCACAGAATGAATGATTTATAGCTGCTTTGCTAAATGTAAAAGTGCAATAGTAAAACATTGGATTATCGAGGGATATTTGGTTCGTAAATATAACATCGTTTGAGTTTAAAATAACACTCGAAATATTTTCGGTACACTGGTGGAAGTCGCATTTTCTCAAAATCAATGAAACGAATTAAAAATTGAGTCTTTGCCAAGAATTGATATTTTAGATCATATAACTGGTCTATTATGGCTATAATCAGTATGATTAAATGAACAATTTGTATTTTGAAGAAATGTCATTTTGGTCATAAATTATGTAGACCTAAAGAGTCTGCCTGGCCAAACTCTTGTGCGTTAAGAGCCTGTGGTATACGTAGTATTCACAGTAGCAAACCTCATTTATGTTTGGTACGACAGAATCTAATTCCTGCCATGGAGATGAGGTTAAAAATCATCCTGATTTAAAGTCTTTTGAGACGATGACAAAATATTAACGTGCGCTTATACCAGAAATGAAACGCTGGATGACGCAGAAATTAATCTGTCAAAATTATGCTTCGTTTTTTCCATTGTCCACACTTGTAATCCGATTAATTGGAATGTGTTTGATGACAAAATATGTTGTATAGAGGGGTTATTTTTTCTTGGCATGTTTATGTCCGAGTATTTTACCGAGTATTTTACGTTTTGGATGACGTTGCCCAGAATAGTTCCGTAAAAACCTCTTTTTCTTTAAAAAAATATAAAAATGTACAAAATATTCCGTTTTCACACTAAAAATGCCATTTAAAAATGTGAATTTCTCTAAAAAAAGAGCTACATTTTCTAGTTGTACTGGGACCAGCACGACGCTATGGCTTCTACTCCAAATGGGATAGTGCACATAAAATAACCCTTGCCGGTTTGTCGGTAGGAGTAGCCCATGTAGCGGCGACATCAGATTTCCTCTGAGGCCATGTTTCAATATAACCATGCATCTGACGTACAATAACTGCTGATTTATAATCGATGTGTTCCAGTGGCGTCGTTAAACAAACAAACACCCATATGAAGAGGACATTTCAAGGACATGATTGTAAACAGTTATTTTCATAGTCAACTGCAATATTCCATGTGACAAAGCCGTGTTGACTTTAAGATCAATATAAAAAAAAAACTCGCTATCTATACTGTTTTTATAATACTACGACTGTTTCCTTCGTATATCTATAAATAATGCCATTACATCGCGCCTGCTATTTTCTCGCGGGAGTCAAACCTGTGATTAGTTTAATGTTTTCTGTGGGCGGCTTTGTAGGATTTCTATTTATTGACTCCAGACTGATTTCCCCTCTGGAATAACTGAAAATGGTACGTGATTAACCGAACATGATCATGTAGGTGTAGGATATTATAGCATGCAGATTATATGTTGGATGGCACAAACTACATAATTGCAGCTTTAGATTTTGCCTCTAGCGCATCTCTTTGTATGTCAATGGGTTAAACAAAAAATCTAAACGTGATATTCCTTGATTGCACATACACAATACTGTAAAGATATACTGATAAAAAAAGATATGTTTGTTTAACGACACCACTGGAACACATTTATTATTAATCATCGGTTATTGGATGTAAAAAAAACACGATTATAACGATAGTTGGTCGCAGATGAATATCGCTGCTTTCATACCAAATACTAGTAACGGAAAAGGATCTTTTATTTACGCTTTCCCAAAGACAGAATAGCACACACTACGGCTTTTGAAGGACCAGTCGTGGATCACTGGTTGGAATGGGAAATAACCTAACGGTTCCACTGAGGAGGATTGATCCTTCGGACAGTCCTGTACCGCGCTACGTTCCACCCCGTGAAGATATACTGGTAACCCTAGATAATGGCGTTTTAACATGCAATGGACAAATATTAAGACGCATAACAAGAAACTATACAAGATGTTCGGTCTGTAATGAATATAACACGTTTTTCAATATGGCTGTGTTTGCCTGAGGAAGTTTCAAAGAGATATTCAGTCTAAAAAGTTTTTGAAATTTTTTTTCAGAAAAATGCCAGGAAATAAATTAATTAAAGATTGATCTTATATGATTTATTGCACAAGTTTCTTGCCGGATCGTCTGTGGTCCCTTGTCCGAGTCGTCCGTGGTCCCTTGTCCGGGTATTACAAACATACCTGTAAGGTTTATTAAGAAACATTATAATTATATTCTATCTAGTCGTTCCAGTAGCAGGAATTAACGTGCGTATTCACAGACAGGAAGTTCTGTTTGGCCCATGCAGAGCATTTCTTCAGAATCGAATTTGTCTGCGCAGTCGGATGACGCATGTCTGCATGCATGCGTGCGAACGAAAAAACACCTTAGAATCTATACTGTGGCTTGACGATTGCTGCCTGACGCCAAATATGTAACTTCTTTGATGAGTTGCAATACTCTACGGCACGGTCATGATCATCTTCGCAAGCCAAGGCTATTTTTGCGTCGATACATAAAAGACCCCTTACTGTTTTTCGGTTAGAGTAGCCCATGTAGCGGCGACAGCGGGTTTCGTCTTAGACCATGGGTCAATATAACCATGCGTCAGACGTCTATTTATAGTCGATGTGTTCCAGTGGCGTCGTTAAATAAACAAACTTTATCTGTTTATCTTTACTCTGATTGAAAGTAACCACAGAATGATAAGCTCGGTTTGCGAAGAAAGATTATGATGTTATGAAAATACTGTTAACTTCTGCAAACATCGAGTGGATTTAACTGTACTGTTTATTCTAATGTGAACATTCAGCGGTGAAGCTAATTCAACTTACTATAGCACGGTGTGGGAGAAATGTCAAAAACGCTATAATTACCCACAAAATATTTCCTACTTTTAATATTAATTTCATCAGTATGCAAGCTGCCCGCACTTTCTGGTCCTCTGTATAATAATATTGTTTCTGGTTTTTGTTTTCAATATAATTATACTGATAACATGTAGTCTTATCTTATGCAATGATAAGTGCCGTGAATGCCTGAAATCCAAATGTTTTATGGTTTGTCGGCTTGAAAAAATACAGTAGCCATCTTGTTTATATTTATGTAAGATTGATCATTTTGTTGATGGTCTGATTGAAAACGATCGAAGGAGTGCCTTTAGTATTAAGACATTGATGTAAATAAACTCTTGTTATTAGCGAATGCAAGCCAGACCCGTATTTAGGGAAGGTTTCGATGGAGGTCCAAATCGCCGCCATGAGTAAATATTGTTTAGCAAGCGCCATAGTAGTAACTAAATGTAGACTTTTGTAATGTCGTCGTCTCGTCGTTAGAGATTAATAAACGACAATTCTAAAAGAAATATAGTTTTGCTACTGAAGTTCCTTTTTTTTTACATATCTTCAACCACCCCTAAGTGGATCCTATTTACGGGTCTCGTTATGATATCACTTGTATACAGTGACGTCACATTGGTGGAACTTGTTAATTTTTGGTTACTGAACATTGGACATACTGCAACATGATTTTGTAAATATACATTTTCTGTAAAATTGATAGAGATATTTGCATAAGCTCAATTATTTCTTAGTGTTGTTTTTAAACAGTATTATACAAGGTATTGATACAATCCGTTATTTTGAATAAATAACTTGTAATAAGAGAGTTAATCAAATTAATAGTTGTGAATGTTAAATAATGTTCAGTATTTATCTGTAACACCGCAGTATGCAGAATTATTTCACAAAAAGGATACGTCATGTACACGTTTTTTCAGCTTCATTAAAAAGCCATGGTTTCGGCGGGTTTCACCGACAGGGCAAAGTATAGTTCATACATGTATACGTCACAACTTCGTAACCATGGGCGTCACTTGGTGTGGGACATGAGGGACACTCCACCCCCCCCCCCCCCACCCACGTTTTGGAGTGGGAGGACTAACGTGCAAATATCCTCCTTCACTTTTTAGTATAAATAACCACGCAGTGATGTATTGTATAAAATTATAATACATGCGACCAGGATGCACCAAAGTCATCTGTTCTGGGTCAACGGTGGTTGCTCAACAAAAGTATTTGTCACAAACGGTCCCCGCCTCCACCCCCACTTTTCTTCAGAAAATTACGCCCATGTTCGTACTAACGATCTGGCGAATTGAGATACTGTTGATTCTTTTGATAATATTTCGATTGTTGTAGGGTAACATGCCCGTGTTTAGTACGGATGTCACAATTCATATACTATTGTTAGATGTTTCCGGCTTTTTTAATTACTAAAATTAATATTTACTTTTCTCGACTAGTCTATCAATATCTTTATATGCACTATGTTTGTAGTAGCTTAATAATAATATATATTTGAAGGGCAACATACTACATAACTGTCAAAGATAAAAAAAAAAGATCATGGTTTAATTGTTTTACCAACGTAAATTACATACTATTTATAACGTAGATTACAGAGACTGATTTTGAGATTAAAAATAAATTGAATATGAACTTCATTCAATAAATGAAACGTTTTTTTAAAAGCTATAATTGTAACTAATTGTGCAATAACACATTAGAAGATCATTAATTTATCATCTGTTTATGCAATGTACGATTGGTAAAGAACTAAGCAATTCAAATTTTGAATTGCTTAGTTCTTTACCAATCGTACATTGCATAAACAGATATTGATATTTTATGCATAAATATATAAGTAAATGCTATTTTTAATTATTAAAATCCATTTAGCCGGAAACATATTGCAATAGTCTACGTTCAGTGGCATCAGTGTTAACCACAATTGCGTTTATTTAACGCATTGGCTATCACTAATAAGTTTTTGTGCATGGCATCTCGCTTGAAGCCGAACCAGTGACTTTAAAACGAATGCACCTATGCCTTTTAGCGTTGTATGTGAACATAAAATATGTCATTGAGTAAACACGTTGTTAATATTCATAGACCGTGTTGTTATTGAAATGTTTGTAATCTTGTATGGCAAATCCCATTCCAACGGAAAACAATGCAAATTTTATTATTATTATTATTATTATTATTATTTATTCATGCACTGGAAGCGTCACATCATGTTTATTTTGTGTAAAATTGACATTACAATCAGACATTGTACATTTATAAAAATATATATGAACTCCAAAGGTTTCAGCGTCATTAATAGGATTTGAAAACAAGCTAAATGAAATAATTCGAGAAAAGGTCTATAATTATTTCTAAAGGTACGAAAACCTTCGAAACAGAATAAGCTTCTAAAATCGTAGATCTAAGTATTAGCATTTATCAGGGTAAAAAAATATTTGTTTGTAAACTGGATACTTTTTTTATTTAGGGCAACTTACTTTTCAAAGTAAAAACTCAATCTTTTTGGAGGCATTTCACACCCACCATCCCACCACATAGTAATGTGTCATCAATATGGGTATTTTCACAATTTCTCGAATAAAACAAACCGTTATGTGGGTATATCGTTAAATGTATGCTTTATCAGTGTTACTTGTTTATTGTTGGCGTAATATTAAAAGACCCCATTTAGCTCTATTACATTAAAGCCACAAACGATTTACGAACACTGAGACAAAATCCAAATATTACTAGTATTGTCGACTGTGTGTATGTCATCAATCTACGTTCCTGTATGTTTACGTCATTTTTACCCATTATCACTTGTTACACAGCACAAAATGATGCACTGCCATTTTGCCATTAAACTGTATTATGTTTATTAGTCGTGGCTAAATGTTGCCATGTGTTACTTACTGGTTGTATGTTACTGGGTCAGTGTACATTGCTTCTTTACGGTGGCTTCCAATAAATCATTTTACTTGTAACAATATGTTGTTTATTTGTGAAGTAAGCCTTTAAAATTAACAAAAGTACTATATAATGTTTTAATAATGATGATATTTATTATCAAACTAGATACGCGTACGGTATGTCTACAGTGTCATTAAAATTAAAAATCAAGTAAATTAATATAGAGAATATTTGGAGGTTAATTACAATTTTACTCATGCCCATTTAAAAGAATGATGAACTGGAAGGATTCAGGATACATAGATTAGATAGGGCCCAGTATAGTAATAGGGACCCAAATACAAATTTGACGAGAGTGGCATATAATATGATTAATATATAACACGTTATAAAAGTGAAAATAATTTCCGTAAAGAAAAATAATTGTACATCTTTTTGAAACGTGAGGTGGACCTTAGCCCCCTCCATCCCAACACCCTCCCTGGTGTGAGATTAAAATGGCGAAGTCTGCGTTACCATGGCTTTCTACCATGCCTACGGACACAATGTTAAAGATTCGTCGTTTATGGTTTGTCATTCTCATTTTACCGTCATTATGTCTATAAGAGGACGTAAATATGATGACAGTAATTGCTTTGACTATTAAATTTCACGGTAACATGTACTGTTTCATTGCTATTTCATAGCTATTACCAGGATTCTGGTACAAGCAGATTACATTCTCCTCTATAAATGATCAATAGCGGATTTATTGCGTAAATTGGACAAGGCATTTAAAAATGAGTGGTGCAAAATGCTTTTAAAATGTTAAAGAAGGAGTGCCCAATTTGTTACACAAGATCACGTTGGAACAAATCTGTTAAAAATGGAGGTGTACACTATCCTAGATCCACTCATGTAGGATTTTGGAAACTACATCTCCTGCCCCACCCCCCCGC
>JAULBR010141395.1:0-17919 GCA_032355825.1 Melanodrymia aurantiaca
TCTTTCTTTCTTTCTTTCTTTCTTTCTTTCTTTCTTTCTTTCTTTCTTTCTTTCTTTCTTTCTTTCTTTCTTTCTTTTTTTCTTTCTTTCTTTCTTTCTTTCTTTCGTTCTTTCTTTCTTTCTTTCTTTCTTTCCTTCTTTCTTTCTTTCTTTCTTTCTTTCCTTCTTTCTTTCTTTCTTTCTTTCTTTCTCCACAACGACACCCCAATATAGACATTATTTTTATTTAAATACAACAAAAATACACGTATTACTGGATTTACAATATTATTTGAAATAATTATTGAATCTTTTCCCCCGTTATTTTCTGGATAGGTTCCTTCAGGATGAGCTCATTAATGGACGTTTTAGTCATGGTTCGGCATCATATTAAGCAGTTTACAACCCGCAGATTGTTGTGGAATGGTTTCCTAAAATTCGTTATCTGTCTGTTAATAACAGGAGGTCAGCATTATTCACTTGGCTGATAGACAGGAACGGATTGTTTGGATGAGTCAATGCACAATGTCCAGAGCTCTGCTTTCATCATCAGGATCGGCCTGTGTAAAACGCATCAACTGCGTTTCAAGCCATCGTCAGGATCTTCATCAAATTTCGACAAAGCTTGTAGCGTCAAACTCAAACATAGGAAGTCAAAACCGGTTATTGAAAGAGCGTTAAAAAACAGACGATATCGATCTATTGTTCGTGGTGAAATGATCGGAAAATTACGCCGTGAATTACGAGCACAGCCCAAACAGCATTTCCGTGAAGTAAATTACCGACTTGCAACTAAACCAAACGGCGTTTCCTTTCTGAGCAGAATAAAGGATTTCTGATCACACTGCGTCGCTAATGAAAATGACAGCGACACGTGACTTAATGGAAAGCGACACATTGAACAGGAGAGTTTTGACGACTATAAATATTTGATAAGTTTGTCCCGGCTTCATCAAGAACGGGCTATTTGGCAGCTTAATTCGTATTTTACAACGTACGATTTCGAGTGCTCCACCACTATCGGCGGGATAATACCACCAACAACGGCCTGTAAAACAGATGCATTTCCTGTTGTATTGTCAAATGCTTCACGCAGACTATGCAAATAGTTAATGTTGCAGCCAGCAGCAGCGTTTATTGGTATAAATAATGGAAAATTGGAATTGGTCTTTTCCACAAAAAAGATCATAATGTGTTAACGGCGAAATATTTTACATGTTTAACAGAATTGCTGCTACCTACAATTTCTTCACGTAGCTCGATATATGTACATGTAATTATTATTATGGATTAAATGTTGTTTAAACCAAATAAGTAACTTTATTGTTACTTCGTAGACTTTAAAAAAATACATTATGAGTTATGGACGGTTGAAAGCTTTTTATAAAATTTATCCAAAATATTAAGAACCGAGTAAAAACTCAGTTTTGCCATCATCCCTATAATGTTTTAATCATGAAGGTTTTGACAGTGACTTATTCGAGACTGCTATGGCTTTGTCTAAATATCCTTTGGACTCTTAACATATACAGAGATGCGATTTCGAATCCATTGATTTCTGTGTCATTTAGTGCATAGTGAAAATGGTATACCAAAGTCTCATCATTCGACTGAAGACCAAACAAAACGATAAAATAATTTACTTGCCTGAAAACGGCGCATATCTCTTGGGTTTCCAGCATTTTTCAAACAGTTCTGATTGCATTTCATGAAGAATTTCAAAAAAAATCTGAAAATATAAAAACGACTTCAATAATACAGAATTGCAGATCGGTGTAATACTAGATGCCATAAACACGTCAGAGAAGGACTATATTAATATTATGTCACATACATGTAATTGTAAATATTCCTTTTCAGTTAACGTTATATGAATGAACATATCTTTATGGGGTTTACGTTTTAAAAGACTATTTTCCGTTCCAGCCGTTCCGTGTTGTGTGCTATTCTGTCTATGGAATAGTGCACATAAAAGATCCCTTGCTATTTTTTCGGTAAGAGTAGCCCATGAAGCTGCGACAGCGGGTTTCCTCTGAGACCATGTGTCAATGTAACCATGCGTATGAGGTCCAATAACCGCTGATTTATAATCGATGTGTTTCTAGTGGCGTGGTTAAATAAAACAAACTTTACTTTTTAAAAGAACGTCACTTTCTGTAAACAGAAGTCAACCACGTCAGCCTTTACGGGACGTGAAACCAAATGACGTGTTGGTCATGGAAGCGAAGAGGTTGTGTTTGCCAACATATTTACAAGACCCCCGAGAGAAACCGGAATGTGTGTGGGTACCGGAGGGAAAACGTTGAGTGGTAAGACACACGACATTGGTTGCCATCATATGTCGTTATGAAATGGAACTGTCAGTATGTGCATGGGATGAAAGTACGCAACACGATCAAACAAAAACGATATAAGAAATAACATGCAAGTACCCCCCTGTGTATGTTATAAGACATGAAAATAACATCCATATATAGAAAACAATAATTATTTTATGTGTAATGAAATAGAACAGCTTGCTGCACGAGGCACGGTGTAAATGATTTTACGTGGTTGCCTTGGTAGTAATCATCTATTTGATGAAGGTGCTTAGTTTCATCAAGGGGATTCACAGAAAACAGTTCTCTAACCGATAAAACACATAATGAACAAAGTCACTGCACGACAGTGTAAACACGTTAACTCTGGCGGAGGTAGTCTCCATGTCATCATGGATTTAGCCGAGCGCTTCGAGATGGATTAAAAACCATATATAAGATGGGTTGGCTTTCTGAATACGCCTGGCAGACTTTGCAATTTGATGGCTTATGATTAATTGATGGGAATTACTTGTAAATATTTAATGAACAGAAGTAGTCGCTTTGATGGGAACATTTCATCAAGCACGGACGCCAGAGCTTGTGGTAATATTATCCGATCTGATGTTCTGCTCATCAAGCTAGATAGCAAGGTACTAAGTGTATCACCATAGCCAGTCAAACATATCTCGTGTTTTAACTGTGCATGGGTGGCGTTTCACTTGATTCATTTCGTGTTTTTACTATGGGTGGTGTTTCACTTGCTTCATCTCGTGTTTTTATGATGGGTGGTATTTCATTTTCTTTTTATATCGTGTCAGAAGTCGTCAATCCGAAAACAAAACAAGCCATTTTAGCGTTTTGGGAGGTGGGCAATGCAATGTAGTTATGTGTGTAGTATTGAATATGTATTGGATGGAAAGTGGAAACATGAAGCAACTGCATTTTAACATTGGCCAAACCCTAAACATTGTGTTAATGATTTAAAAATTAAGATATGTTGGTTTGGGGTTTTATAGTTCATCTTTAAAATGTAAAGCTTTAGTTCATTTCAGCACAGACAGAGTGCGTATATGCCTACCAAGTAAACATATAGTAAAGATTTATCATTCTTCTAAGTCAGCATGATTCCCATTATGTGAAAGAATGAATGAATAAGAATGAAATGGATGTTTAACGACATCCAAGAACAAAAATTAACATCGGCTATTGGGTGTGAGAACATTGAGAACGAATGAAGACGCAATATGCTGAAATTAAATTCCGAATACATAAATAATACTTAGCAGCGTACATCGTTACACTCATCAAAAAGCAATAAACAAAACTGTTCACAATATAATTCACACAAACTGTCATCTGGACATTAAACAAGCGTTTTGTTCGCCACATGAGTCCACACATCTCTTACATTTTGGACAAAGCCAGCTCGGCAAAATAATTTCCTGGACGTATCCCGTGGGTCCTGTAGGAATTAGTCAAACTATATATATGTCCATCTCCCATCTGCGTAACAAGTGCTTAGCAACTTTAGTTTGTCTAAATAATTAAGTTGTCCAGCTGATGAAAGAGAAATCCGCTACGGTTTGTTGCGGAGTCACTTTTCAATGTGATAACACCCTGCAGTGCGCGCGCAGGGAGCAGACGCGGAGGCAGACGGCCAGTTGCACAATGACGAGCAACAAACAGTGCAGGGGTCCGGTAACCGATACACGGCAGAGGGAATCTCACAAATTAGCCCAGAGGGGGAATGGTCGGCTGGTGGTGTTAGACATTCAGTTGTGGTGTAAATAAGTATATTAGTGTAATTCAGTCAGGTGTGTACACAATCAGCGCAGATACAGTCGAGATTCGATGACAGGTGTTGTTTGCTGCAGGATCGTGGGACACAAACAAAAAAAGACATAGCAGAACGAATCAATCACCACCATGGACACACCTTTAAGGGGTTGAGGTGGGGGTGGGGACGGTTTGATGAATACGGCTACGCACTTACTATGCACTTGTAAATTGTCAATTGAATGTTTGAAATAGAATTCTTAAGAAGGCAATATTTGTCTTGCTGTGCATAATTATATTAAAACAATGACTGTGTGAAGTGGTATATATTTAACACGTAAAACATTATTCTAAAATAAACATGATATCAAAGCAAAGGTCAATTATTCAGATGTACTTGACAACATTTGTTGGTTATTGTTTGTTTTATTTTAGTTTTGTTTTGTTCTTGTGTTTGTTTTTGTTATTGGGATTAAGTGAAAATATCAGGTAGAGGTCATAAGGCGAATGTCGGTGCAGAGTAGGGTTGTGTAAAAAAAACTTTTTTTACTTTTCCTTAAAGTGTTACTAATATATAAAATTATATTTACAAAATTTTTTATTTTTTTATTTAACTTACCCTTTTATTATCAATACTTTTAATGATATTTTCCATTATTAATTCCACCCACATCGCCTCCCTCAAACAGTATTTAATCCCGTAAAGCTAACGCATATTTTTGTCATGTTACAATTTGCAGACTGGCCAAGAAATATTTCCGGAAAGCCAATTTGCCATTTTCCATGCAACGTCTATGAACCTCTGACTTATTTATCAGCGCGCCTCGCGCGGAAGAATGACTTACGTTCGAGAAGTCGGGGTCATATTTAATAAGACTCTTATCAGTTCTTCGGTCAATATTATCAACAATAGCCGGACCTGTTCAGAAATTTTACAGACCGTTTCAGCCTCATCTTCAGGCTTTCCAGCTGATACATTAATTTGATTCGGTGACATCTTACGCTCCGTAAGCATTAATAAAGCTGAGAGATCGGGCAACGATGGACTTCCTTGCTGTACGACTCGGAACATAGAGGCCCTCGAGGGCACGTTCATAAAAAATAGTTTTGCTCAAAGCAAAATAGCAGAGACAACGTTTTGGGAGAAAAGCTGTAGAAATGGTATCACGTTGTTTGCAATATTTTTGCGTAAAACCACTAGTCATTGATAATCAAAGCTGGAGAAAAGTGAAAGATATTTTTTTTTTTTTGCTGCTGTCAATTTATCCCATAACGAACCCAAATGAGAAACTGCATTTAATCTGAAAGGGTTGTCAGAAAGGGAAGGGGTTCGTTTTGCGAGTTAACGAACAGACAGATACTCGGCGCGAATCTTGATGCAAGTTTCCTGGAAAGGGCAGAGTCCCTCGGTTGATAGTGTACGCGCGGTGCTTATGAACTTCTATTTCCGTTAGGTGATTGCTATCAAACTTAGAGCGGCATGATATGTCAGTCGGCGCAAGACGAAACACATTTTGCCTCGAATATTAATGTATTATATCAATTAAAACATTCTTTTATCTCCAGTAATTGGACGTGGAACACTTTCTAAATGTGTTATTAGACAGTTGTAGTTTCCTCGTGTACAGAAAGATACTCGAACGAGGTTCACCGTTATTTGGAGGAAATTACACACAGATATCCTAAACTTTAATGGAGTAAGATAAGCGGGAACGGGAAGTCGATAGCTGATAATTGGTCTTTAGTAAATGTATTTTCTCTCATCTTGGCATGGTTAAAACAAAAGAAAATTGAAACCAATTTAATAGGCTGTGAAAGGAAAATTGTAAGTATTTAACAAAACCATCTTATCAAACAAAGCCAAAAACTAATACAACAGCATTTACTTAAAAAAGCTCAGATTGTATAAACACAATGGTGATTATAATGTCCAATCCATTTTTACATAAGATGCATTATGATAAAAACAGTTTGCAATCAAAACTAAAGAATGGTCTTCCATAATGAGAGTCCATGTTTGTATTATACAGTCAAACCTGCTTGAGCGGCCACCTGTATTAAGCAGCCACCTGTCTTAAAGGGTCACCATAATATTCCACCAAATCATCAATTTTAGTGCATTATGATCTGTATTAAGCAGCCACCTGGCTTAAGAGGCCAATTTTGGTTACTCCCTTAGGTGGCTGCTTAAGACAGGTTTGACTGTACTAACAAAAAAGTAAATAGAAATGATGGTGTTAAGCAAATGCACCCAATGGTACATTGATGTTGCCTTTATCCAACTGGTTCCATGGCATATTTAGGTAATCAATGTAGTGTACATACATTAAAAATATCACGTCTCATTGCCATAAACGGATTAAAACAATGCAGTTCGTATAGTTTGCATCTTTCATCCGGGTGACAACACCGACTGAGTAAATATACGTTTTATTGTCATTTTAAACCCATCCATTGTGAGACTAGCTAATATCGATAATTTAAAATAAACCTCTGTCGGCCAACAATACGCGACAATTATTTCCCATCAAATAGAGAACAAAGGCTCTATATCGAATTATATCGCTAGGTTTGTAGAAAAATCACATCATACGAAATAGCGGACGCGCGAAAACCCATCAGATAATGAGGACATAAAAGACTATATTCTAATGAATGCCGCTCGCTAAATTGTATTGCATTTTCATCTGGCTGTCGCCATTGTACATGGATAATGGCGTATGGCTTTAAATGTTCTGTACCTGGCAGATGAACGAATTAATTTCACCCTCGCTTCATTACCAACATCCATTACTGCATACAGTGAAATTGACAACTAATAAAAGCTATTTACTATATTAAATCCGCGGCGTCATTATGTAATTGATTTCAAATGGGATGCTGTGAAAGTGGTTTTGATAAATAAATATTAACTACGTTCTGTATCGCAACATCTAACAAACACCACTTTGCAATAGTAGTTTGTAGATAAAAAAAACAAAAAACATACACTGCATCTAATTGAAATGAGTGAATGTTATAGATCTAAAAAGTTATGTTATATTTGAAGAAAAAAAAAGAAAGTTGCATTTCATTGTACATTTCTATGTATTTTTCCGGTTGACGCTGGCGCAAATCTGTTGCATTTAGTTAATTTACAATAGTAGTTTGCAGAAAAAAAGAAGAAAAAAACCCATAAACTGCATCTAATTGAAATGACTGAATGTTATATAGATCTAAAGAGTTATGGTATATTTGAAAAAAAAGTTCCATTTCATTGCTCATTTCTGTGTACATTTTCCGTTGACGCTGGCGCAAATCTGTTGCATTTAGTTAATTTACAGTGTCTTTGCACAATCAAATCTTCTCGTCGCGTTCAAAATTGGCCCCAATTCGCCTCACTGGGATAGACGACAATTCGGTTACCGGTCTCCGGGGTCTAGCCACGAACGGCTAGCAACAAATTACCGCGAATAATATTGTTGTAATAACAACTCTAGGGGCCCACTAAGATATAATTCTTCTTTTAGTCTGTTCACTGTATACAATAGATGGATCGCCTCCCTCTGGGGATGGAGTTAAGTAGCAGAAATGACTCGTTTGAGAGCAAGTGATTTAGAGAAGCTTGGGTCGCTTTATTCAAGACTGGAAGACCAGTGTAGCGCGTTGAAGCAGTTAATTGACGAAAGAGTTCTAGGTATTCAGTCGATTCCCAGAGAGTGGACGCCCACAGGAATGATGGCATTGAGACAGACACCTTGGTATACACTTTGTGACCGCATCAGTTAAGTCTGTCCTGGACAGGCAATCCAGCCGCTTGGATTGCGTACCCAGGACAGCGTGCTTGAAACTTAATTGGATATAGGCACGTAAGCTTTTTATTAAGTAAGTATCAGTTAAGGACGTGGGTTCGGGGAACGGTTAATGTGGTTTAACACCGAAGGATGTTGTAGAGGGCGCTGAGATTGAGATGACGTTCTGACCGTAGACAGGTCGTCTTCTCAGTCCCAGACGACGTGGGTTCCACTCCAATTGGTATTAAATTTGATTTTTTTTCCACACGAGTAATTTGTAGCAGACGATACAATTTTTCTTGTAAATTCTTTAATTATATTACTTATTGGTGTTAGTGTAGGAATAGAAATACACTTAGCCTTGACGTAGTTCATTGGCATAAACAAGTATACTGACAAATACAAAATTACATCACGTGTCACTGGTGTGATGGTTCCGCAAACCAAAGCTTATATTGATGACTACTTTTCAAAATAAAGATAAACAAAGATGTTCACTATATATTGCACTGCACTATGTATATACATGTATATATTAATTTATATGTTCAATACTGTTTTTATGCCATTAAGCTGTAAAGCTTAACGTAATAAAGAACTTGAACTTGAACTTACTAAGCAGTAGACATATTTGTTATATTTGCCATCTGTCGTGTGTATCGGATTAAAACATGTCTATGTCTATTGACTTTCTACTTCAACGTTTACGTGTATCTGTTTTATTTTGAAATTGTTTGAACTGAAATAACAACAGTTGTTTCATTATTTGTCTCTTTAATTTGATAAAGACGACAGAATTTAAAATCATAATAATTTGCACTTGATACTTTAACACAGTAAACATATTCCAATTAATGTTATATGTGTGTATACATGAAGATAATGAACAAACCGATTTCTCGTTGCGTTTACACTTACAGAGAGCTTTTTTCTTCCTAATGTATCGGTTTACAATTCACAGGAACTTCTGACCCCCAAGGAAGGGTAACCGCCAAAAAGGACATTTTTGTTTGAACAGTAAAACTATCTTTAACCAACATGGACGCTCGCGGGATTGGTGCCTTGTTGTGTAGCATTTGAATGTTTTGCTCACATAAAGGAAGAGCTCGCCATCTACAATGACCTCGTTGGCCATTTCCGAAACTAGCAATTTGAGTCTGACGGCGTTAATACCACGTAATTCATCAGTTCTAGCGAGCATATTGAGCAGTCCAAGTAACGGATTGAAAACCTTTGAATTAGCCGAATTAATGATTTAATCAGTCCCAATAGCTGATGGAGTAGAAAATGGGACGATTTCTCTGACCCCTCGACGTGCTGTGGAAATAAGGCTAAATTAAATCCTTCTAGCGTCGACCATCAAATTTCTGTGAATTTACAGCACAATTTTCACTCTTAACACACGAAATAGAGTCGTAGAATGGCAAATGGACTCGCGAAAACAGGTGCGTCGAGAACAGCGCGACATTTTACGCTTTGTAATTTGATAGATTGGTTTCCAGCGACTGTTGTGCTGAAGCGAATTGATCAGAAAGGGTTCTGTATGAATTGGTGGATGGTTTTCAGCCACTAATATGACCATAAACATGCCTACTCGGTGCACTGTAACGATATTTGACCATAGAAAGATGCACCAGAGTGGTACGCCTTTCGGGCATTTGTCTTTCCGAAACTGAAGCTGACGACCATGCGCTTTGTGTCACGAGAGGAAATATCAACGCCAACGCATTATGTAGGATTATGTCCTTGCATTCAGAAACACCAAGAAAACAACTATTGTACACAGTGGTGTTTTTTTTTTTTTTTACATTGTTTCCCATTAACTGCATGAAATTAAACATTAAAGTAAAAAAAAATAACCAAGACGGACAGAGATAAGCTCTGCACAACGAGATAACAGGAGATGGTGTAGGAATTTATGCAGGAGTTGGAGCAGAATGTAGCACAAGACACACTAGAAGAGGTGGAGCATCACTTATTGTAGAAAATAGTAACAAGAAAATGGTGAAGAGATCAAATAAAAAAATAAAAAATCACCAAAAATACAGTCATATTAAAACATTGAGTTTTGTTTTATGAATTACAAAAGACGTATAGAACGTATAAAAACTAAGTCATTGTCATAGAGTTCGCATCACACTGTGAAGATGCCAATAATTGTAGAATAATTTAACCATTTATGTGAACTACTGTAGTTGTCTATACATGAAAAAAAGTAATGATCAATTTGGCTTTAACAGCAATTTCAAGATACATGTAAATGAGAAATAAAAAATCAAGTTAAAAATGTACAGCCTTCTAAAATAGATTTTAAACATTTACCTTTTTGCCTCTTTCTATGCTTTGAACTTCACAGCTAAGGTTAATAAAATAACTGAATGGAAATTCAATCATCTATTTTCCTTTATATTTGTTTTAACATAATTCCATAACACCTACACATTTTAGTTC
Organism: Melanodrymia aurantiaca; assembly: GCA_032355825.1. NCBI lineage: Eukaryota > Metazoa > Mollusca > Gastropoda > Neomphalida > Peltospiridae > Melanodrymia > Melanodrymia aurantiaca. The sequence continues at coordinate 10,280 of JAULBR010141395.1, forward strand.
CACCGCTTATAATCTTAAGACCGTTAAATCGGTGTTTGCATAATATACGTGATTTATATAATCGGTTATATATAGACTCAGTAGGTAAACGAAACATAAATATACACTGATGATGATGATGATGATGATGATGTATTTGTAACATGACACAAAGAAACGGAATTCAGTTAATGTTTTGTCAAATTTCAGCCATATTAAGTTTCCCCGCTTTTCACACTGTTATAACATTATTTGCGACAAAGACACTGATGGTCTTAGGCTAAAGACACTCGATCAAAATCACGTCCAATTGTAATACCGGCTGGACAAAAAGCTAGATGTATGCTCTGATTTACCAACCGGTATCGTCCTTTCAACGGCTTAAAGCCACGAGTGTCTATATATCCAAACAAGTTATCAATTTGACCTAATAGAACATCAGTAACAACAAAGAAAACGAGTTATTGGTGTCTAGAGACTTGGGGAATTGGTTACAAGATCCTCGAAGGACGATGTAATAGACGTACAACCGGTGGAAAGCCTTCTAGTGAATGAAGATTTGTTCTCATTACAGTAAACGGCCCTATGGGGTTAAACGTGATTGGTTAATCAGATCAGGTGAAGGTTTACCCATTCAATAGCACGTTCATTCAGCGACGGTTGCAAGGGTCTCGAGAGGGTCGCTTCCCGGTCCAGCTTGAAGCAAGTGAACAGATACTGTGATTATCTCTTCTGTCCAAACAGTCGATCAAACTTTAATAGCAATGCTTTATCTGATGTTATTATTCGAGTATCATCCATTATTTGCTTTCTCTTTCCTACCTTAATTACCTGCGAAATAATCTTATATACCCCAGAAATAGAACAGCCAATCATGTCCGGAAAACCCCCAATGCCGTGGACACAACCTTGACAATGCATTTGATGACGGACGGTACCCAAAAGCGGAAGAGAGGGGTGCTTGGAATATTAGCAACAAACGTTATCACATAGCCAGATCTAAACGTCAAGACTTTGACATGGCCAAATGCGTATATGCACAACGCAGAATCCAAGGGATATTGCGATAAAGTATCGTCGCCAAAATAAGTCGAGGAGACACATTCTGACATTCACGAAGGCGTGCATCCAAGAAACATATCTTCCGCAGTGATAACACCAAGTATTCGCCAAGGTGAAACATTGCAGGTTATGGACACATTGAACACGTTCATTAACATAGGTTACATAGCAGTGTCTGGAACAATGAGTCCATGATTCATGTTAAGTATATCAAGAGGCTTGTTGTTCATGGATTTGAGACACGTTGCTAAGATTAAGGGCATACTAGTATTATAACATTGTTTTCTTTCAAATATGCCTCACAATGGAATGAAACAATTAGACGTTTTGCGGTATAACTAGTCGACATATTTGGATAAAGTGATAAAGACATAATAATGTTTTATCCTATTAAATAAAAATATAAATAATAAAAGATTTTGTGCAGAACGTACTACTTAACCCATTCAAGATAGTTACTTATTTGGCAGTGATTTGTGAGTTTATGCCATCTCTACCGTGTCGTAATATCCCTTCGACTCTGGTTAGTGCAGAAGTACGCATTTGGCATTGTCAATGTTTTGTCGCTTAGATTATATCCCATTGAGATTTAAGAACGTTTGTCCATGACATAATTTAGTATCAGTATGATAGAAGAAACCAGCTGCTGATAATCAGCAAGGGATCTTTTATATGCTGTTTCCCACAGACATATCACAAACCACGGCATTTGGTATACCAATGGTGAATCACTTGTCGGTGCAACACCTAGTGGTCGTACCTATCTCTTACGAGGCACTCATTCTGGCCTGTAGCCGGTACGGCGATTAAAAATTTCGTGCCTTGATAGGGAATCGAACCCAGTACCCATAAGTCTTAAACCCAACCCAGTGCATTAACCATTACATAACCGAGGCTGGCGAATAACTTAACGGTAAATATAACAAAAATACTAGTAAATGTTTTATACATAGCCTTTTAAACAACAAACCATTAACTTTCTTTCTTTGCTAACGGTTTATATTTCTATTTTAAAAATATACATATATTATTGAACTGATTTAAATAAAAAATGTATTGCATACGCGAATGTTTTGTGATTGATGTTTTTCATTCATTTAAGTCATATTAGTTCTGTTTATATATGAATTTCCAGTTTTAAAATGTACTTATTGATTAATGTATTTGCGAATGGAATGTTTGGCCAAAAGCATCATTCATATTTCAAAATGTCAAGGGTTTTTGCATCACTCATTTTGCCTTGAGTTTTGTCATCGTTTTTGTTGAAAAATACATCCATGCATTTTTCTAGTTTTACATTTATGTTGTACATGTACGTGTATTCTATGTAGGATTATTTTTATCCATAAGCATTCACTCACACCTCAACGTATCTTTAAATACATTTAATAAGGACAGAATGGATAGGTATGGCAACCATAATTATAGCAAATCGGTCAAAATGATAATAACCCAGCCAGGTTTTAGTTGGTGAACTATATACAATATACGCACGTACACACGCACGCACGCACGCACGCACGCACGCACGCACGCACGCCACTTGCTTGGGTTTGGTTTTATTTTCACGAGGATAAACTATCACCAACAATTTAATTGAAAGTAATTATATGAATAAAGAAAGAAAGAAAAATGCCATCATATACTATATAAATACTAAAACAATCGACAGGTTATTATTACATACGCAATATGATCAAGATGTATTATATAATTATATAAGACTAAACTCATATTGAATTTAGTAGCCTATTCGCATGGACGTCACCATTGTATCGTTTGCAACCCACCCTCCCCCATTTTTACTTTTACATACGAAGGTCATGGGATGTGAAAACGAATACGAAATATATTTTACTCTTAATAAAAAAAAGTAGACTGTTGTTTTTGTTTAACAACAAGATATTAAGTCTACTTTTTAATTTTTTTTTAAATTTTGCTATTGAAGACCCACGTTTTCTAAGAAAACAAACACACCAACCAATTCGGCAAAGAATCCATTCTATACACACCATTAGTAATTAGGTGGCAACCGTTTTCTAGCAGATGTCTTTCACTTATCTTCCAACATTTCAAAGATTGTATTTAATTTAGCCAAGTATGTTCATTTTCTGCTATACAGAGACGCCAATCTATGTCATAAATATACAAACTGTTCTTCTACTATATACTCCATATAATTTTATTGCTACTCTCTAATTTCTTTACTGCAGCTGTCTGTTATATAATATTATATTGTATAATTTTTATATTTATACATACATTGTTATATAGATTATTCATGGATATTCTATGTATTAGACTTCTTTATTACTCTGTCACTGTATACATGTATACATTTTGTCTTCTTCATGTCAACTCAACAATGGAATGTATTTATAATTATTATTTCGCAATTCCCATATGTCAGCAACACAATAACAACTGATTTAATACAATGTGGCAGATTGCATTAAACATTACATTCGTTTGCACAGTTTGTGAAGAAGAAGAAAACGACACTAAAATATTTATTAATATTTTATTTAGATCGGGCTAAAAAAACCCACCCCAATAACAACAAGAACAACAACGGACTCGATCTATTTCTGTTGTAACTTCTCATCGTTGCTCTACAGTGGGTTAAACGCACAGAGACTGATATACAATATCCAATTACTTCGAATACACATCAGCATGATGCATATGCGCCAAATAACAATTAATTGCTTTTTCTCATAAGTCTCATACCATTAGGTCCGCGGCCCATTTATACAGCAGTAATTTACCGTATGTATGAATACAGCCACAGCGACGGCGGTGAATTAAGTCATCCTCTAACGAGAAGCTTGATAAATAAATAATTAGCCATAGCTACACGGACATAGACAATGAGAACTGGATTTATCGAAAAATGACAACGAATCCCCAAGGAGTAAGGATTATGTAGTCGGTTTATAACCGCGGCCCGAGGCTATACACGGTAATAGCAAACACGGAGCAATAATACTCGGCGCGCATGACAATAGACATGATGAAATTTTAACAACAGGTACGGACCAATTTTACAATGGAGTGTTATAGATTAGGATTCGAAGCACATTAGTGGAAACACTATATAATGATAGAACATCGTTATTGATTAATATTCAGTGATTTAGAATTGATTTTTCTGTAACTGCCACGTATCACCATTTGAAAGCCATATGTCAATGTAGCTGTGTAATGATATAAGTTATGAGTACATGTACAAGCCATCTAGATATTTTCCTATTAATCTCTCTTCGGCTTTGTCTGATGAAGATACACTCATGTGACTATGTTCATGATTTTCTCGTCTATATTTTCTAAAGTCTATGTTATGAAAGTCTACGAAATTAAAATTTCTTTTGTTAAAATCCATGTTGTGCATGGAATTAAGATTTGACCTCTGCCATTGTTTGTATTTGCCACGGAAATAACTTCGTCTATAGGCCTAATAACTTATAAGTAACCTTTGGTTCCTACGTTACCATGGATAAATTTAATGTGTTTTACTCTGTGAAGGAGGAACTAAGCAATTTAATATCGAGTAGACCAGTTACTTGCTTAATATTTGTAATACACACATCAGTAATAACAAATAATATTATGTTTGAAAATTGGGAGCAGGACCTTCCTGGACACTCCCATCTTCCATACGTGTATCCACTTACACAGTTTGATGACTCTATATCAATTAATGTATATGGGATATGCGATCTGCTAGACACGCAGTCGAGACAGCTGGACAGCGTGGCCATGACATACGTGCTTAAACTGTAATTGGACAATAGCACGTAAATAAGTTATAACTAACTAACTGAATGAATTGTTCCGCTCGGCTTGGGTACAGCCTCGGAATTGGGTCCCGGCCTTTGATGGCGGACCGTACCCACGGTGGGGGTCAGTGTCTAAACCTTCATAGGATAAAAACACCTTAAACCAATGCAACTGAACTGAATGAATTGTCTCCATTGTGGATGGGTGAAGAATGCAATCCGGGGTATAGTCGAGCAATGGGAAGCGAGGAACTGTCTTCCGGTGAGGCGATCTGTAATATGTTTCTTCCATACCATTCCCCAGGATAGGAATAACACGGAAATTCTTCAAATATAAACAAACCCGAACACTTCAAGGTTCGCTTTCACAGCCAAGGTGAAAGACGATGTATTTTTTCTACGTCCCTTCTAAAGAAACTTGTCACCTGATATCCTTTTGTTAGCACGCCAATGAAAGCCACATTGGACATCATTTCACGTTGTGTAAAGTGTATCGTTTTTGTACGCAGTGTAATGTATGTGCATGTGGCTACAGTGTGAGTGCATGTGGCTACAGTGCGAGTCGCTAAGGATGCTGTACTGTGTGAATAAAACAACAACTGATGTCATGAAAGACGTTCTCCAAATCGCCCTCGAGAGAATTTCATCATGGGCATACACAGACGCGCGGAACGTAATTAGTTTTTAATGTCATCAATTCAAGTAAGTGTATGCCATGAATAAAACAAATACTTCTTTTTCAAAATATAAACTGCTTTAAGACAGTGATGTATTTCAAGTCCTCAGCCAGGATTGTGCAGAGGCTGACCGGGGTGGGTTTTTTTCAAATAGAAAAAATAAAAATTACGTTAGAATTAAGAGTAACTTTCTTTTTACATTGGGATGGTATTTTGACAACTCTAGTATCTACCGACTACCCGCACATTTCTGCCTACGGGCCTGGATTTATGAATGTTAGTACGGTTAAACCTGCTATATAGCGGCCACTCGATTAAGCAGCCACCTGTCGTGAACCAATAGTTCAAGTTTAAAGACGGATGCCAACATTTGGCCATGATAATTAGTATAGCATTTCGCAAACACATGATGTCATCACTAGCTGTGTAGACTGTGCTTCATGTGTGCATATTGTCAAGGCTTTCTTAAAATAATAATATGGGCTCTCTCGTACACAGTTACGGATAGATCATTATGGTAATTGTTAATGCTTAAGCACGTGCATTTTGTGACTTCGGTCTTAAACAGTTCTATGCTGAAAAGTCAGTTTTAGTACGATATAACCTGTATTAAGCAACCACCTGCCTAAAAAGACGTATCTTGTTGTTACTCCGAGGATTGGTATTTACCTAATACAATATTAAATATATCTCTCTGTATTTACTTAAACTCAAGCTATGACAAATGTGTAAACTATTTGCACGTGCTTTCTAACAGCAATTAGCGGGAATGAAAAAATCTCGATATTCGACTATGCCGCAGCACTGTTGACTTTTGGGCAAACGGATTGGTCTATTCACAGCTGATTGACAAACCAAACACGCATGATTAAATTGTACTTTGTCACCTGAATGGCGCAGGAAGCGTACGTTTCAGAACACTTCCATTTGCGAACACGACAAGCGGCGAAACCCGGTCCTTTGTGTGCTAGACGCATCCACGGCGTATCAAAACATGGAATCGGTGGAAACAGTCGCCCGTGTTCAACGTTCCGTTTGCCAGCTGGCTGGGCATAACATCCAATTTAACCATTTATTTCATATCTGCAAAATCGCTGCACTCTGGACATGGGCAATGTTTACAGTAGACGTTTACTAATTAGATAACGCTGGGGGAAGCATTAGCGCCGTATCGACATGCGAGATAGAATGACTGACTGGCAGACTGCTTTCGTAAGTATGCACCGCGGTGTCATTGTACAAAACACTCGATTTTATTGAAAAAAAATTATTTAAAAAAAATTAAATATAATAATAATTAACATAATGGCCAAATCATTGTTTAGCATAAATATAATAAATATAGTAGTTAAAGATACTTTATAGACTTTGGGACAGATAGCACGTGCTCGTCGGATTCTATTGCAACTTGTTTCCTACTTTCTATTAATAAAGTTACAGTTTACTTACATTTTATAGCGTAAAATATCACTATAATATTCAATGCGTTTGTACTATGTAGTAACTGAATATTTTTATATACATTGTAATTGTGTGCATTATATTGCTATATGTAAACTTTTTTTTATTCTTTACCTAGTTTAGATGCGTAAAAATAGTGGCACCAGTTTATAAAATGGACGACAGAAGACCACAATAATTTAATAAACAAACAACTATGTATTGTTGTTATTCGTTTTTGATTTGTTGTAAGCGACGGACGCATAATTATTTGTAAGTTACGCATCTCGTAGAGAATTATTTATAGCGGTATTTCTCTCTCAATTCGACCATTTCTGTCGACATCAATTATTCGTCAGAAAGGAATGCGTATTATACTCTTATCTCTCGTTAAATATTTATTATATTCCTTTTTGTTCCACTGAGCTGTATTAGAACATCATGTTTAACTTAATGTATGCTGTACTGTTGTGCTAACGTGCAGTCATTGTCAGTGCTTTCAGAACCATGCAATGATCGTGCTCGTAGTACAAGATCAAGTTTGTTTAACGACACCACTGGAACACATCGATTATAACTCAGCGGTTTTTGGACTTCAGACGCATGGTCATATTGACAGATGATATGTCGCCGCTTCATGGGCTACTCTTACCGAAAAACAGGAAGGGGTCTTTTATGTGCACTATCCCATAGACAGGATAGC
>JAULBR010141506.1:0-17903 GCA_032355825.1 Melanodrymia aurantiaca
CCGGCGCCCCCCCCCCCCCCCCCCCCCCCCCCGAAAGGTAAGCTATTGTATACCATAATGCATGCGACCGGAATGCACCAAAGATATCTGTTCTAGGTGAACGGTGGTTGCTCAACAACAATATTTGCGACAAACGGTCCCCAACAACCACTTTTCTTCAGAAAATTACGCCCATAAGGACCAACTCCCTTAATCCAGTGACTCCCAGTGGCGGATCCAGAAAATCCATTTAGTGGGGGGCAATGAAACATCTAGTAAGAGAAATTTCAAAACCAACGTAAAAAGTGAAAAATTTATATGTAAAAAAATTATAACTCGCAAAATTTAGGGGGTGGGGCTGGCACGGGCCCCAGGAGCACCCCTAGATCCGCCTCTAACTCCTGATATAATTTATATAAAAATCTGCGCACGGTAGCTGTCTGCAGTTGGTAGCGAGACGAACTGGATGGCCTCGTGTGTCAAACCGCTGAGTAATGATGACTAATTCGCTGTCGTTAGCGATCACATGATTGACGTGTCAGACCGCCATTTCTCCGTGACGTCATCAATCAAACTGTATGTCGGGTAGACATCAGTGATGAGTCGCTCATTCGGAAAGAAGAAAAATAGTTCCCGCTCGTTTTTTTTAATAAATCTAAAATGACTGGCAGTTTTGAAATCGACATAGCTACAATGTAGGGTAATATGAATAGAATTTCAAATGCGATAATATTATAACATTTATAATTATTTTAAACAAATTATATAAAAGTAAATACATGTACTTAAAGAATAGAATTTTGGGACTTTTTTGTAGTGCAAAAAATATCTCGACGCATGTTGTATTTTGCTAGTTTTGCTAATTTCCAATAACTACAAAACAATTAGTCGTATTAAATTTTTTGTTTTTAGATACACGGGCAACGTAATTTTTGTTATATGTTTCTTCCAATAAAACTAAATTAATTTTATTTTTATACACATCGTGTGCATTACCGGTATAAATATAATGGTTTCAAACATTACTAAATATGTTATGGCACACTAATATTACAATTGAAAACTATTATAAATAAAATTAAACTATTTTATTAATCGAAAGTTTTTAATTTGATATTGTTTCCAACAATATTCTTTTAAATTAATACGTTTTAAAAGTAGCAAACTATATAACTTTTTTTTTATATCAAATATAGTATTAAACACTTTATTTATAATTATTAAATATTTAACGATTAATTCAAGTTACGGTAGAGATACACAGTTCGATCGAACATGATATTCAGCTGGACTACTTGCCAGGACAAACGCGTTTGAAACTGAATTGGATATAAGCACGTAGAGAGTGGTTCATTACAATTTATATATAGTGATTTTATCTATGTCGCATTTTATTTTGGTTATAATGAGATGAGACTTTAGTAAACTATATGTCTGTCTGTCCGTAAATAAGTTATAACTAAAATACTAACTAACTAACGTATGTTATAAGTAATATTATTTCTGACGAATCATGATTATTTTATGATTTGCAACAACGTATCTTCACCGACTGACTTCAAAATATTTTTCATATTTCCTTTACAAAATAGTTTATAATGAGAGTTGACAAATGAATTACAGTATTTGTCCTGCCACAATTATCCCATCAATAAAAAATATATTCGTCTCTAACGTTTGTCTCTTTTCCTATTTTGAAACGAAATGTGTTGCGCTTCAGTGCTTAAATCTATGGCGTCCAACCAGTTTGGGCAGAGTTTCCTTTGAAAGATATTCAAATAAAATGTCCCTAGTCTCGTATTATTTAGCCTTATCAACACTCTAACAAGACTGGTACCACCTCATTACATTTTAATAAAGACGTCTTTCGGGCGTTCAACCTTTACAGGTTAACCAGTCTACTTTTGATCGCGAATGATGGCGGTTGCCCAAAGAGGTTTTCATGCGGGGCTGGTAAAAAAATTCAATTGCCCAGTCGGACAAAAGAGTAATAAACATCAACTAAAGTATGCACAAGAGCACAAATATAATATGTTGGTTATTAATAGATCGAAACTACCTATCCTGTGAGAACATAGTTTAATTCGTGAAAAAGTATGCATGTACAGTCAAACCTGCTTGAGCGGCCACCTGAATCAAGCAGCCACCTGTCTTAAAGGGTCACCTTAATATTCCATCAAATGATCAATTGTAATGCATTACAACCTGTATTAAGCAGCCACCTATCTCAAGAGGCCACTTTTGTTACTCCCTTAGGTGGCTGCTTAAGACAGGTTTGACTGTATATTCAAAATGGAAGTCGTACAGACGTGTTGGAGTCATATATCCGTAAAGATCATTAAAGTAAAACATATATATACATGTTACTGTATATGGATACATCTATATAATTATATGTAAAACTCAATATGACTTTATTTCTAATGCGTTTGTTTTCTGAATTCTAATAAAATGTATATACAGTCAAACCTGCTTGAGCGGCCACCTGTATTAAGCAGCCACCTGTCTTAAAGGGCCACCATAATGTTCTCCCAAATCATCAATTTTAGTACATTATGACCTGTATTAAGCAGCCACCTCTCTTAAGAGGCCACTTTTTGCTACTCCCTTAGGTGGCTGCTTAAGACAGGTTTGACGGTATATTATACAATGATATAAAAAAATGAATACAAATCAGTGTATAGATATTGATATATTGATATTGTAAGCAATACTATGTAAGTAAATGTTAATACATGTAATTGTATTTTAATAACAAAAAAATGTCCATTAGCCAGCAATAGGTTATTCAAATAGCATTAGAATGCGCATGTACGTTGGCATTCATCATAAAAGTAGACATCGTGCCTTTTACAATACAATCGGATTATCAAAGGCATAATTAGCGATATCCCATAGAGCGTTAACAATAGGAACATTAGCAACATTAACCAACAATAATTATCTCCATGTGACAGTCCAGATGATATTTTTTACTAAAGCCGCTTCGGGATGTACACACCACAGAAATGACATAGATTATTAACAATAGGAACATTATCAACATTAATAAACAATATCTTCATATGTGACAGTCCAGATGAATTTTTAACAAAGCTTCGATAGTATACATACAGCATAAAAATTTAATGACACCGTTAATTTTTTTCGCGAAAGACGATCATGTATCTTACACTCGAAACGGTGACAACTACACACAGTTGGTTGACCTTTTTGTTTTTGTTTTTGTTTTAAATGTTTTTTTGTCCCCAGAAACAGTGTGACAATGTCAAGGGGGTGACCAGTTTAAACAGTTGTGTTTGTTTAACGACACCAATGGAACACATTGATTATTAATCAGCGGTTATTGGATGTCCAACGCATGGTTATATAGACACTTGGTCACAAAGGCTACACTTCTTCGAATAGCAACAAGGGATCTTTTAAGTGCACTTTCCCGGACAAGATAGCACTTACTACGGAACGCTAATTGGAATGGGATCTTACCCAACCGGTCCACTGAGGAGGATCGATCCGTCGACCTATCGAACCTCAGGCGGTCGCTCTTGCGCTGAGCTACGCTCCCGCTCTTTGGGTGACCAGGAACATTGATAGAAAGATACTTATATTCAAAGCAAGAACATTTAAAATGTAATACTAGTAATTTAAAAAGGCTCTATTACACAGAAACGTATATTACAATAGTCTAAGATGTCCTCTTTATTATGGTTGAATCAGCGGCTTAAATAACGCTATAGTATTAAATGAACGAGTTAGCAGCCAATATGTAACTCTCAATTGCTTCGTACCAAACTGCAATCTCGCTCGCTGTTATTGGATGTATTCAACTGGCTGGAGACAGAAAATTGCGCACCATGTAAATGGTATCGACACAGGGCAACAGGTTAAGTCTCACGCATTATCGGATGTTACAGATTTGGAAATCCAGTGCAATCTCACAAAAACCGTTGTCATTTACTTTGATGTGGATCAATCTCAGTGTCTGCACTTTTCAACGATCTACTGATTTTATGTCTTTTAATCTTGACATTTTGGAATACAGGAATACCGAATATATACAGATGCGTAGGTAAAAAGGCAATGATGTGAGCAATTCGAGACGCTGAGTGGTGTGAAGTAGCCAGGAACTTTATCATTGCAGGAAGCGTCATCTTCGCAGAAAGGGAAATGAAGTTTCCACTGTGTGCTAAGTGCGAACGCTATGATAATAATGATGAGTATATGATAATGAAGTATCCCATTTCAACTAGACTGCCGAGATTTGAATATCAACGATAACGTGTCTCAGAAAGTACGTAACACTAAACATCGATTCTTGATACAAGTAATTAATACAACCGTTGGTAATGGAATGGAGGAAGAGATTTGTCCGTTTTATCTTTTTAGCGGCACCGTCGTCTAGTGTTATATCCTTCTAATAATCAACGCGCCCCGCCGGTTTTTAGATGATTGAGTAAAGTCGTGAATACGTTTATAGGTATTAAAATACTACATTAAAGGCACACTGCCTAGTTTTAAAACGTATACCAACGTGATTGCGCATCTAATGCTTTTTGTAACATACTTCTGGTTCATAGGGCATTATTTATTATTAAAATTAACACTTACATCCACAATTGGATATACATACATGTACATGTACATATATTTAGCACGATGGCATTCCGTCTTAAAACTTGGCATTGTGCCTTAAAATACACATGTATATGATTATAATATTACCTTGGTATATTTGAGTTTAAATGAGCTAACTACTACAAAACAGAAAAATATATCACTGTAAAAAAGAAAAATATTTCCAACAGTTTCACTAATAAAATTATACTTTATAATGTAAAATGGAGCGAAAACTAGTTTCTCGTGACCTGCCGTTCCTTGACACAGACAGCTGTAAACAGCACTACTAATTCCGTACAACGGAACAAAATATCATAATGGGCTTTCAGCACCTAAATGTTAAAAGTATTTTGAATTATACGATATTGACAGAAACGTTAGTGTCGCTATTGTATTGTGATATTCCCAGCGCCTCGTTGTAAGTTAAGGAAGTTGGAGAAATATGCTTTCAAATAAACATTTTTAATAAAGATAACGGATTTGCTTACAAACACTAACTCAAATGAAGATAATAGTAGCCTACTCATGACACTGGTGGAGCTAACTGCTTAGATGGAACATCTATACAGTACTTCCTGTTGCTGTATTTATCATCTATTAGAGGCTTTTGGAGGAGATATCGTTGACCTAATAATGTTTGATATATATCTTACGATATCTCATCCGGAGATATCACGTCATAATATATTATTATAATCTTGATTGGTCTACAGTAATAAATGTTTCGAAATACTGTTGTATTATATTTATTTTCAAGTTGTTGGGTCATTTGGGAGCGGGGCGCAGAGCGTCCGCCTATACGACTCGATGGTTCGAAGGATCGATCCTCCTCAAGGGGACCCGTTGGGTTATTTCCCGTTCCAACCAGTGATCCACGTCTGGGATTTCTATATCAAAGGCCGTGGAGTAGCCTTTGCGTCCACGTATCGATATAACCATGCATTTGACATCCGATAACCGCTGATTAATGATCAATGTGTTCCAGAGGTGTCGTTAAACAAACAAAGTTTATTTGTGGTTGATTTGTGAGGCTTGGAGGTTGCAGAGGCGTTAATGGATGATTATACTCTGCTTACAGACCTGGAGCATGGGTACGACCAGCTGCTGATTGATGGTTATTTATGGTGACGGGATATAATTACTACAACTTAGCTAAAACAGAACCAGACCACTATAGAAGTAATACGTCTCTTTGAAGACGATTTTTGACACTATAGTTTCAAGAACTTTCTTGCAAGAGGCTAAAGTCTCGTACAGACTTATCCGTTTTTTACATCCGCATCTGTACACGTTTGCCGTCATCTGGTTTTTTTTTTTAGCAACATGCCAGCTAGGTTTGTTTAAAGGAAAAGTACATGCCACCCGCGTCCGCATATCGACATGTTCGTTTCAAGTATAGTTAATACAGTTGAAGGTGGGTTTTTTTTAATAATATATTAGCTATATATTATATGTATATACATGTACATGTATTTCTGAAAACCAAATGCAACAGTAGTAACGAGTATTACGCCACAGTATGGAAATGACCGACCGAAACAAAGGTCTATTTTTAGGAAAAATCGGTCCCAAGAGATGCAACGATATTTTAATAGACGATATTAATGAATGGAAACCAGTGTTTACATATAAACAAAACTACACCCTCATACACCAAACTACTAACACTTCTATATAAAATACATGTATATAGGTCGCCGGATACCAATACAATACTAGACACTAACCTTGGGTCCATGTACATGTGCGCTTTAATAAGATAACCGATAGTCTGGGAACCGTAACAAAATGTAATGTAATTTGCCGCACGCTTATTGAGAACTGCACGACACACTTTAGGAATTAGGGATTTTATCTTTGGAAATTTCAGATTTTCAGCACCAATGAATTTGAAAAGATTGCAGCTACGTGCCACGTTCTGGAAGAAGAGTTGGTCAGAAGCAATAGCTAGCTATAGAAACGAACTCCATGATCAGTTAGTCTATATTCTGCAATCAATCACGGTATGCGGTTTTAGATTGACCGTTAAGTAGTCAGAAATAAGGGTTAGCTGTAAGAATTTACATTGTATGCATGGCTATTTTTAAAACAAATGCTTCACAGATAAGAAAGTAACGATCCAAGAATCTGGTATTTAGCCAAGAATAATTACAAATAGAGCTCGCAAGGAGAACTGAGAGCAGAACATCTAATGCAGATGTTTTATTAGTGATGATGATAACAAATCAGAAGAGATTTTTTAGCAAAGTAAAAATACAACATCTACCTGGGGTTTTTTTATCAAAGAATAAGCACACGCAGAACAGTATTTAGCGAAGTACAGTTAGTTAGTTACAACATTTACCTGCTTATATCCTATACTAGGTTGAAGCACGTCTTTCATGAATACACAGTCAAGCTTCCTCGACTGCCTGTCCAGGACAGAAGTTAGTGTTAGTATTATAGAAGAAACCCGCTACTATTGATGAGTAGTAAGTGATCTTTTATATTGCACTTTCCCACAGACTGGCCTTTGTTAAACCAGTTGTGGACACTGGTCGGTGTAAGTGGAAGTACCCCTACCCATTGAGCATTGCGGAGAAATCGCTCTGGGTTGGAATCGGTACTGGGATTCTTGGCTCTAAATAGGAACAGGGGAACTCTTATATCGTTTTCGCTTAGCGGGTCATGTTCAGCCCTCGCCTCCTCCACCATACACACACCCTCATAGTGAGTAGAATGATGGAAATATATGATGAAAAGTGTTCAGATTACATGTAGCTCATTTTACCAGAAAGTTTCCATCGTTTTGCCCGAATGAGATTTGCTCCAGAATTTTGGAGAGGGGGCACCACCAGATGATCTGTCCTGTACGCCTATGCCCCAGCATGAAAAGACACATCGGGTATTGGGTGTCAAAAATGGTAGTGAACCTGCTTGAGCGGCTACCTGTATTAAACAGCCACCTGTCTTAAAGGGTCACCATAATATTCTACCAAATCATCAGTTTTAGTTCATTACGACCTGTATTAAGCAGCCATCTGTCTTAAGATGCCACTTTTTTGCTACTCCCTTAAGACAGGTTTGACTGTATTTTAGAAACAGTGCGTAACACTGATAAAATAATTACTGATAATTAAACTATATATGAAGGCTGACACTCTTACCCAACCCACACCTCCAATTGGAACGAACCGGTATCCAAGGAACCGATTAATTTTAAAGGCAACTTGTTATTAATAAAATATCAACCTGTGTCGGGGGACTGTCCGCTTTGGACAGCAGCCGTGACAGTGGGCTTTATTGGGCTTAAAGCTAGAGTGCTTGAATCTTGCACTTATAGTTTTCCATTATCAAGGACTGCTCTTGTCACCAATACAAGTACTGGCTTATTGTCCAGTCAACCTATGCTTAAAAATAGTTTTTAATTATTATACTAGTATTTGATATGCAGACTTCTCACTGGGCACGTTATGCCAAGCTCTATGGATACTTTGCTTTCTAATTAAATTGGAGAACATGATTTGTTTGCTTGGAACGCACACCACGAGTGATGAATACGTTTGGTCGAAATACAAAACTTTCAATTATTAGTTTATGATACGGAAACTGCAACTGAAAGACATGAACATGTAATTTGAGCAGGAAATCTCGATCAGAATTTCGTTCTTGAATAACAAACGAGCTCTTAATCTTATAACGGAACATTATACCTTTTTGACAAATCATTCGATCCGTATGTTTACATTGCTGTTCATCATTTAGCAAGTCAACATCGAATTGAAATTGAATAAGGGGATGTGTTAGGTTTTCACACATTCCGGACACAACCTCGCTGCTAAAGGCAGGCGTTTTCTGTCTGTTTTCACTAGAATAGAAACACACGATATTGTTATTATTATTATATTAGTGTTTAACGACAACCCCGCACGAAAAAAAGATATCGGCTATTTGGTGTCAATATATGGTGTAAACGAAAAAAAAATCAGTGTATAGAGCTGATATATAAATCATATAATTGTAAAGTCTACAAGCAATACAACCTATGTTGTAGAACATAAAATATAACACAGCTTTCAGTTTTAAAACTTCATTTTATTCAGTCTGTAAATTGTAAAATTTAATGTGTAATAGAAAAAAAAGCTCGGTTGTGTTTGGCAGAAAATTAATAAAAATGGGTACTTTTGCCTAAAATCATTTGTCACGTGCCAGACAAAAGTCTAAGTAACAATCGCATTTGATATACATATTGATATTAAAAGCAATAAAATGTAAGTAAATGTTAATTTTAATAATAAAAGATTACACCACTAGACAGAAATATGTAACAAATTGCATTATCTGCACAAGCACGATAGCATTCGTCTTAAAACTAGACACTGTGGCTTTAAGATCTCTCCCTTATAACACTTCCGTTTAATCAGCGATTCGCCATGATAATAGTATCATGAAAAGTCAGTCGTAAAACATTTTGACACGTCTAACGAGCCGCAGATGAATTAAAGCAAGTGACAGCCTGCTATTATGTTACTTAACATCAAGATATAATGGACGCACGCAAGACTAACTTAATAGTAACGAGTTATGGCGTGGTTTCATTTTCTCTCTATAAAAGAGAAATTCCCGAGTTACATGTATAACACGTTTCCCATTAATAGAGCCATTTTAATTATTATTAAAGGCACAATGCCTATTTTTAAGAAGGATGCTACCGTTGTTGCGGAGTTAGTGCTATTTGTAACATATTAATGTCTCTTTAAAATTACATCGTATAGCTTACAATATCAATATATTATGTGTATCCAATGTGTTTCTTGTCATTCAAAATAATGGTATAATAGTTTAATGTGTACGTTTGCCTAAATCAGTTATCACGTACAAGTTAAACGTCCATGGACCATATTAAGCTACTACAAACGCATTGGATATACATTATACTGATATTGAGAGTAATAAGATGTAGTAAGTAAATGATAATTTTAATATATAAAGGTTCCATGAGCCAGAAATATGTTAAAAAAAACATGAGCTTCGCAAGCACTGTGACATTCCTTTTACAACTACACATGTAGGTAGTGTGCCTTTAATGTTACATTTTTCCTATATTACATTTTTCAATTATCAACATCTATTATATCCAACGATATTGTGCTTCTGGTCATTCAAATGATTGTAGATTAAAGATCCACAATCACTGATATCGGCGCCAAACGTTTCCACTCTGCTGAATCTGCAGACAATAGCTGCAGTGACCTTATAAGTGTTCAAACAGTTTAGTTGCGTGTTTTGGCATGGTACACGTACAACGTAAAACAATTAATATAATATTGACGTTTTGACATTTATGTTGATGTTTTTAATCATAACAATAATTTGTACTGTAACAAACGACTAAACACACATTAGGAATACATGTTTTTTTTAAACAATATAAATTTTATTAACGTACAACATATTGGGGATTGACCAACACGCAATGCCTTTATCATGAAGATGTGAGTTAAGAAGAAGAAGTTAATTTTAATTTTAATAATATAAAGGCTGGAAAAGGTTACAAATAGTATTAGCTGCTCACGTATTTAACCTAGGATGGTCTCTTTCATCAATTTTGGCGTCTAAATGTCGTATGTGGAAACCCCATTAGTTTGTTTTTCTTCTTCCACGTCTGGAATCCAAATACTCTATTCAGATCACGAGTCAGTTTGAATGATGGGAGTGACATGACGATCAATGCAGGGAGAGATGATATGATCATTATGAAAAGAAGTGTCAAAACAGGAAATTCTACGTTCGTTTGGGAACATAAAATAAACCGACAGTTTAAAGTGCAACACGCCAATCATTGCAGTTCTCAACCAGGCAACAAGGTAGACTACACAGGGAGAAAGATAACAACAACAGAAGCAATCATGAAGCCGTTAATGGAAGGAGACAGACAGCTACCATTTTCTGACAAGAGAACAGCAAGTCAGACTCTTTAGCTTCCCTACGGACTATATAAGGGATTATATATTCACACATACAGGGGAAATACCATATTGTCTAATCATCTTCATGCGTATTTGGTCAATAAGATCAGACATAAGAATGACAAAAAAAAACACCACTTATGAGGACAAGTGAGATTTGAACCTACTGCACTGACCAACATGACACTTGACGGTCCTACACCATAACCGCTCGACCAAAACAGTAGTTGTTAAAAAACACAACTCCGGTTTAACCGTAGTTATGATTTGTACTGTCAAGCACTTTCCTCCAGAGATGTTCTCAACAGCAAAAAGCAAGGTAGGAGATATGTCCTCATCCAGAGTATCTTCCTATCTGTCTCTATGGCAACAGGCGTGACATATAGAGAGGATGACGTAGTGTTTTTCGTACGGACAGAACTGAATGTGTAGCTCAAATCAGTGCTTTTTAGTGTATTCATGAACAATTTATTGCCATTTCTAAGATTTTGAGATAATTATTGGGATTTCTACAATGGTGCCAGAGTGTAACCCATGGGATTATAATGTAAAAAAATTAAAATGTTCTCGCTTAAAATATAAATAATATATCCAATGTATTTCTAGACGGCATTCCGCGTCGCCAGTAAAACTCAACATGTGAAATTAAAGCATAGCCCGAACGACCATAATTTGTCAAATACAAAACAGCTATTACCTAATAATTGATCTAACGTCTAATTAACACTAGTAAAATGTTCATGGAAGTTTTAGCAATAATTTCATAGAGATGCGCAATGACAAGTATTGATACATGTATGTACATGCACTAAACAGCGCGCTGCAGTGATAGATTGGTAACAGGTGCAATTATGGTTTTCTGTTATAACGCAATGCATTAAATACATGCAGCTTCGCAAAGCAAGAAATAACATGGCTATAAATCAATACTCCATTTGTTCAAGGAATTTTCAATATAGTCCTTGCACTTTTACCTACAATAATTTAGTACGTACTAAATTATTTTAGACAAAAGGACTGTCAGCTACTATAACAATTTGGACATCTAGAAACACATAGGATATACACATATTGATATTGTAAGCATTAATAATTATGTAAGTAAATGTTAAATATAATAATAAGAAATGCTTTATTAGCCAGAAATGTGTTTAAAAAAATGCTTAATATGCGTACATGTAAGTACGGTGGCACTTGTCTTTAAAGTCGGGACTGTCCCTTTAAATCAGCACTATAATGTGCCTACGCACATATTACGCACTATAGTTCTGTTCAGTTGTTTAGACCCTAAGGTTTTTTTTGCAAATGTTACGTTTAATTCCTATTCAATACTTGTTTTCTTTACATACAAGTGAAAACAAACCGAAACCCCGACAGATTTCATATACAGTTCATCAGATAAAACGTGCGTTCAAAATATACAGAGATTTTTTATAAATTGAGATAAGTCAACTTCGCATGTTTTACCTGATGAACTGCAGTGTATATGAAATAATATGTCGGGGTTTGGGTTTGTTTTCACTTGTATGTAAAGAAAACAAGTATTGAATAGGAATTAAACGTAACATTTGCAAAACAACTTATGGTCTAAACAACTGAACAGGACTAGTAGTTTGTCCAATGTTTTCAGGAAACGATAAAAAAGCGTTAAAAAAGGTCAAAGTAAGGTAATACATCAGTCATCATTTGTGTCAATGATGCGTTATATCGTGAAGTAGCCTCTGAATGTCTACCACAAAACTTTAAACTATTGTTTACCATGCCATGGACGGCATAACCGTTGCTCTAACACTTGTTGAACCAGTTGTGGACACTGGTTGGTGAAAGAGGAAGTACACCTACCCATTAAGCCTTGCGGAGCACCCACTCTGAGTTGGAGTCAGTACTGGGATTAAAAATTCCATATATATGCCACGAATGGGATTCGAACCCAATACCTACCAGCCTGAAGCCCCAAGCGTTAACCACTACAAAACGGAGGCCAGTTCACACACCCCGGAGGCAAACTTGTGACTTTAGGCACCAATATGTTTATACAACATAAAAATAGGTTAGTACAATACACGTATTTACAAAAATAACATTGCTCAAACATTTATCAACAATGATCTGGTCAGGTAGATTACCACGAAGTGCCGTTGTGCTCAGAATGCGTTTCGCCAAACAACGTAGTCACGGAAATTAAACCGAATTACATTGTATTGCTCTCATACACGTGTAAAACATAACTTACCAGACATGATATATTGCCACAAGGAAAAACAAAAACAACATCTAAACACAATAAATAGTGCTGCCAGTAAGACGATATTACTTAGCATGGCTAATTAATTTACCAACGCCTAGGAAAATTCTTATAATAACAAATAATGTCCTAAATCTAGCTATTCTCTTTGTGTATGAACGATGCAAACATGTGCGAGATCAATAGATGTAGCTTAGTTCAATATGCTCTAGCCACCACACTACAATAGAGTTTAGCATAATATTTATAACTTATTAACCATCCTTGAGGGCAATAATTATTATGGTAATTAGTTAGCTAGTTATAACTTATTTACACCGGCCTCCGTGGTGTGGTTAACGCTTCGGACTTCAGGCTGGTAGGTACTGGGTTCGTGGCATATGGGATGTTTAATTCCAGTACCGACTTCAACCCAGAGTGAGTGCTCCGTAATTGATGAACCAGTCGTGGATCACTGGTTAAAACTGGAAATAACCCAACGGTTCCACTGAGAAGGATCGATCAGCCGACCTATCGAACCTCAGGCGTGCGCTGAGCTACGCCCCTCGCCCTAACCTGTAACAAGGCCAATGTGATAACAATTTAATAAATATGATCAAAATGAGTGAAAATTCCATTGTTATTACTTAATTTTGTCTAATGTAAAAAATAATAGAGACATTAATCAAAGTAACAAAATCTGGTAATAAATAATTATATTTATTTCCAGGTAAAGTTTGTTTGTTTAACGACACCTCTGGAACACTGATTATTAATCAGCATTTATTGGATGTCAAACACACGGTTATAATGACACTTGGTCACAGAGGAAACCAGCTGCCGCCACATAGGCTACTCTTCGAATAACAGCAAGGGATCTTTTATGTGCACTTCCCACAGACAGGATAGCACACAACACGGCCTTTGATAGACCAGTCGTGGATCACTGGTTCGAACAGGACATAACCAAACGGGTTCTCTGAGGAAGATTGATCCTTTGACCCATCGAGCCGCAGGCCAACGCTTGACCGCTGGACTACATCCAGCTCACTTATTTCCAGGCTGCCTATTAGTTTATTTACAGCAATTAATGGAATTACGAACCTCAGTGCTGTCTGATAATTATAACTGACAGCGATTTGTTTACATAGATGGCCCGATATTCCTGTTCTGATTAGGTCCAAAATATCGGCGGAAAACAGGTTGAGCGCAAACATCTCAGAGAAGGGAGCGGGACGCAGCTCAGAGGTAGAATGTCCGCCTGTGGCGGGATGGGTCGTGAGATCGATCCTCAACAACGCAAAAGATTTTTATAGACTATTTTCCGTTCCAGCCAGTGAAACACGTCTGGTTTATCAAATTCCGTGTTGTGTGCTATTCGTTAAGAGTAGCCCATGAAGCGGCGACAGCGGGTTTCCTCTGAGACCATGACTGCATGTGTCAATATAACCATGCGTCTGACGTCCAA
Source organism: Melanodrymia aurantiaca (assembly GCA_032355825.1). Lineage (NCBI taxonomy): Eukaryota > Metazoa > Mollusca > Gastropoda > Neomphalida > Peltospiridae > Melanodrymia > Melanodrymia aurantiaca. The sequence continues at coordinate 14,237 of JAULBR010141506.1, forward strand.
TAACCGCTGATTTAACCAGAGATTATGAGCACTTTCGTCGGAAACGAGAACTGCCTAGACGGTTTCCTTCTCGTTTTTTTTGGAACAAAGATAAAGTTTGTTTAACGACACCTCTGGAACACATTGATTATTAATCAGAGGTTATGAAGTAAATGTTAAAGCCACAATTGTTAGTTTTAAGATGAATGCCACCGTGCTTTCGCAGGTAATTTTATTTGTAGGATATTTTTGTCTAATGGTGTGTGTTTTTATTTATTATGAACATCTTATCGCTTTCAACATTAGTATATGTATATATCCAATGCGTTTGTAGTAGCTATATGGTCCTTGGATTTTTGTCTGGCACTTGAAAATTACTTTTAGGCAAAAGTACACATTAACCTACTATAACAATTTGGATAACACGAAACATTATAATTATATACCTTGATATACATGTAGTAAGCAATACGATGTAAGTACAATTTAACTTTAATAATAAAAATGCTCCATTATTCAGAAATATGTTACAAATAACAAGAACGGTGGCATTTGTCTTAAAACTAGGCACTGTGGCTTTACTTTTAATAAGAAATGCTCTATTACCCAGACACTTGTCATAATTAACAGATTTACTCGTATGGTGGCATTCATCTTAACATTCGCGTGTCTACCTTTATTGAACAGAATCGGATTCCCACTAGCTTATCTGTTTTCGCGCCAACACATTTGACCTTCAGAGCAACTATTTCAAGAACATAAGAAATTCAATATTTTCTGAGGTCTGTGCCCGTTCAGATCAAATAAGATATTGGAAATTCATTTTCATTCTCGTTGTGAATCCAAAATGTCTTCGTTGAAGCATCCTGTTTGCTACAGTGACTTTTGCCTAACATCATGTATCACGCGCCAGACAATCGGATATACCGGTATATAATTATATAATATTGATATTAAAAGCAATAACAAAACAGCAAAGTTCACCCTGCTGTCTGGCAAACTTGTTTAGTCATGATTATAGAGTGAACGAAAAGAAGAAGAAGAAGACGAAGAAGAAGAAGAAGAAGAAGAAGAAGAAGAAGAAGAAAAGCAATAACATGGAAGGAAATGTTATTTTTTATAGTACAAAATTACACGATTAGCCATAAATATTTTACAAATACATGTAAGTATCATTATTAGTCCGGTGGCAGTTTTCAAAATGTTTATGTTACCTGGATTTTCAGTGTGCAAAGCATTTTATTGCATTTATATAGTCTATTCATAGTGCTGATTTCAAATCCAAATGATGCCACTTTGGCACCTTTGGGCAATTCGAGTTATTCAGCGTCAAAGTAGCGGCCATTTTGAATTTCGATAAAATGTCTAAAATTACGCTAAGTTGATGGAATTTGACAAACCTTTTTTTACTGAATATGAGATTGGTTCATATATCTGCGCAAGCACGATGGCATTCTTTTTAAACTAGGCATTGTGTCTTTAAACTCAAACCGTCGTCCAGCGGTAATATAAAGCGTCCGCCTGCGGTTCTAGTTCGATGGGTCGAATGATCCATTCTCCACTGGGGACACGTTGGGCTATGTCCCGTTCCAACCAGTGATCCACGACTGGTCCATCAAAGGCTATGGTGTGTGCTATCCTGTTTGTGGGAAAATACACATAACATATCCCTTGCTGTTATTGGGTAAGAGTAGGCTATGTGGAGGAAGCGGGTTTCCTCTGTAACCAAGTGTTGTTTTAACAGTGTGTTTGACATCTAATAACTGCTGATTAATAATCAATGTGTTCTGATGTATAGTATAGTTTATTTGCTTTAAGCCTTGCGGCTCATAAGCATATATATAGTACATTATACAATAAATACATACACATTTTGAATAAAATTAATGCAATTAGTACAATACTAGTGGTGCCGTTAACCAAACAAACTTGTACCTTTTTAAACTCAAACATGCGGTTTTAGGCTATAAATATAGAATTCTAGATTTTCATTTATTATATGTAACCAGTAACCAGAACACTAAGACCCAGCAATCGTAAAATCACGAGGTCTCAATATTTGCCAGGAAGACTATATCAATGGAAATAAATATTGGGAATCCAACATAGTTGCAAAATTAATATTGGCTCTACATACATATATGTACATTAGAATATTGGAAGTCAAGTATTTGTCAGTCAGCTAGGATCAACTGATTTTGTCATTCACAACTTATGTTGGAAATCTAATATGTTAGAAATGTCACACAAATATAGAGATTTGTTTGAATAAATAGTATTTCAAATCCACGGAAATCAGATATAGAAGTGAGAATTGTCAAATGGCATTGCTATATACCGGGAACGTTCTCCTGTAGCGCATGATGTCGAGAGATCGATATTCCTGAGTGAACCCGTTGTTGTTGTTAACTCCCGTTCCAACCAGAAACACACGACTGGTATATTAAAGGGGTGTTGTCATGTATGTGGCGAAAGTGCTCATAAAAGATCCCTTTATGCTAATCGGTAAGAGCAGCCTATATGGAAGCAGCGGGTTTCCTCTGAGACCATGTGTCGACATACCCGTGTTTGACATCCAGTATAATTACGATTATCAATTAATCAATGTGCTCCAGTGGGGTCGTTAAATAAACCAACTTTATCTCTATATTTGCTACACGCTGTGCATACGGAATCGCTCAGCGAACCTATGAAATGTCTCTAGACATTTGAAATCAAACTGAGTAATTCAGTTTTTCACGATATTGGCACTTTGATAAATCTTCATTGATTGTTTGGTACCCAGGGAAAGGCAGAAAATTTCCAAAACTAGCATGGATTTAAAAAAAAAATTATCAGTAATAAATACTCGCATATACTTACTCGATATTTATACCAAAACGCTATGCACATCTAGGTATGTTATACAATCATTTTTGTATCTTATAATAACGATTATTTTCATATTTTGACACCCAATAACCGATGTCTGTTTTCGTGCAGCTGGTGAGTTGTTAAACATTCGTTCTTACGTTCATTCAATCATTCATACATTCATTACAGCCTCGACAAATACAGTGATTTGATTTGGTAATGGGTTAAATATCTAACAGTATCGGCCATGGTTTAATGTTACCGTAGCGTCCTCGTGTTTCAGTTTGAGGGATTGACTGAACGTAAAGTACAAAAGCCAAATCAATCGGATGATAATTATGGATTCTTAGCGACGACGGAAGACGTGTGGGCGATCTCGACAGTCACGTAACGTCATCCCACTGAGAACGTTTGGGCCTGGCTTTACATGCTCTTAACGTGGTTACCAGACGAATAATATTATATACACTAGGGGACATGTTCCCGAAGCTATCGTTAAGCCCAACGATATCGTTAACAGTTCTGAGGAATAATAAATATTTTGGGAAACAAAATAAAAATAAAAATAAACAAAAAGATTATCGCTGACAAAAAGTTGATGATCTCGAAGATGTCTGTATGGGCGTTATTACCCTACGACATCGCTATAGTCAATTTCGGTCTTCTCTTTCGCTCTTACATGGTTACCGACAAAGTGTATATTACCGTCTTAAAATTATGCATTGTACGGGAAATGCATTGCCTATATTATACTGGGGCGGTATTTATCAAGCGACTTAAGTCAGAAATAAGACTTAAGTCTAAGAAAAAACTTAAGTCTGTACGATTGTGACTT
>JAULBR010141616.1:0-29950 GCA_032355825.1 Melanodrymia aurantiaca
TAGGAAAAACATTTTATTTTGTAAAATAATTTTATTTATGGATATTGAATAGGTGTTGATAGGTGTTAATAGTTTTGAAATGTTTTCGTGGAAATCGAGGTTATATTGAAAACATATTTTGGATATACGAAAAAAGATTTAGGGTCGGCAGGTTCAAATAGGGTCGGCCGGGTAACCGGAAACAACAATATTTTACGATGCACCTAATATGTGTGTTATTAATCTGCTCCAGTCAAGCAAACTTTATCTTTCATATCTTTGTGTCATGTACAGTCTTACGGTGTTGTGTGCACAGCTTATGCATATGGTAATAATTTAATTCATTATCTTCAACTCTGCATGATCTCAGATCCGTACAGACAGCAAGACCTTGTTAAAATCTTACCATTGATCAGCCAAGCATGAACAGCGTTGAGTCACCTACCCTGTAATTTCTGTCAGCCGTGATGATTTGTTGCAAGTTTTTATGACGAGAGCAGTTTTTTTTATGAAGTGAAGAAGCGGGGAATCTTTCTTCCTGTGGAGACAAGTGAAGCACTAATTGGCTTATCTCGCAACACGGTCTCGCGAGAGTCCGTATCATGTAACGGCATGTTTAATCAAATTTCTACTGTTGCTGTTTTTTATGTGGCTCATTATTGAAAAATGTTTTCAGTTTGCTGATTACGCATAGTCAAGCTACATGTACCGGTATCGCGTAACTGCAGGTCAAATCAAATTTCTATAGTTGCTTTTTTTTATGTGACTCATTATTGAAAATGTTTTCAGTTTGCTGATTACACATAGTCAAGCTACATGTACATGCCTATCTGATTACATAAGTCTATGCTTATTGTCAAACTTTATTTTGGTATGCACTGTAAAGCTGATGACCTTTGGCAAATTAAATTTTATTTTTCATTCATTTATTGTCATATTTATTCTGCATTTTAATAGTCATATGGAATTGTATATTTATAATTATTATAAATTTTTCATATTTTACTTGATACTGACTCATTCTCACCATTGGTCTCACGATATACATAAAGAGATTCACTTGCCATTTTGTGTGCAAAAAGCAACATTATGTGACATGCAATGTAGGTAATGCAAGTTATATGCAAACAAGCTTCTTGTTAACAGAAGAAAAAACACTGTCCTTGTTTATCTACATAATTGCATATACTTTTATTATATAATTATAAACATTCAGCAGAAATGCCAAAGGGACATTGCCATTATATTACATAAATTTATTGTAAGTATACCTTGTCAAAATATACAACCAAATAGTTCAAACACTTCTACGATCACTGTTATAGTCTGCAGATGCAGCAGAGCGGAACCGTTTGGCACCAATATCATTGATTTAGGGTCTTTAATTGCACGTCCTCTAGATATTAATTTATTATCATTCATCGGTGCTTTGATCCTCCTCAAACTTAAGATCACCTGTCCAGCTAAAACTGTCAGTCCACCCAGGCACTTGATGGTCACTTGATCTCCACAAAGCCATGTATAGTGATATTTGATCCCCTGGCTGTCCCGAGCCATGTTGATTCTGCACACTACTGGCTGTGTAATGACCTCTGTCCATTACATCCAACTGTTAGCGGAAGCCCTAAACATTCATTGAGTGCCGTCCATCTGCTACCAACTGAGACTGCAAACACTACCCACTTACACATACTTGACAGGACAGCATCGACATAACTCAACTATATTCATGAGTAATGTATATGCCAGTCAAGCTATTGCTATTGTTGTCGTCCGGTGTCCACAGTCCTTGGAAATCATCCATCTGGATTAATGTTCAAAATCCAAGATGGCATTCGTAAATAGATTGGCGTGAATGACAAGGGTTTGAAGATTTGTTCGTAAATTAAATACAATGTATCTACGATGTTGACAATACCCCTGAAGTGGCTTAAATAGATATTATGTTACTTCTAATGATTAGGATAAAACATGTTACGTATGTTTGTTATAAATACCCAAACGAATGATAGTTTTTGGGTGCAATGATTGCTGATTGGTTGTTGCGTTATACTTCTTACTAACTTTGGTGCATCTTCAGACAATAGCATGACCTTAGAAGTGTTCAAGCTAATTAACTGCAGGTTTTGGTGACATAAAGCAAATTTACTATATATAATGACCTTTTGCAACTTCTGATGTAATAAATGTATGAAATTAGGTAGATATAAACAAGGGCAGTGTTTTTGCTTTTATTTATACGCAAAATGATCATCACGTAATCATGCTTTTCATGCTAAAAGGGTGAGTGATTCTCTTTAATAACAAGACACAATAATTTGATAAAGAAATGATAAAAAAAAAGATATGATGGAGATAACTTTACTGTCTCCCACCGCCCCGCCCATGGGAGATACTCAAGGGGCTGCAATGCAATAGTAAATGCTCTGGTTCCCTGGTAGACTACATTTTTACAGTCTATTCCTGGAGGGTGGAGGATTACTTGTGAATGTGATGTTTTTTTGTCATACGTTTACAACTGCAAAAACAAAACGAAACATGAAACTTCGATTGTAGAAAGTATGAGGTGGTCTAAACAGACGTAAGGTTATTGAATTTCCAAGAATGTTGTTTAGTAATCAAATATATTAGTTCTTAATTGTTGCTTAGCATGCAGTTTTCTGTCTCAGTGGTTCTCAGGTAGACAGACGTTCTTGATGTTCACCATACTGCACTGTCTCTCACATTGACCATTTTTTATATTGACCTTCATTCTCCACCTCTCACATTGACCATTTTATATATTGACCTTCATTCTCCACCTCTCACATTGACCATTTTTTATATTGACCTTCATTCTCTACCTCTCACATTTACCATTTTTTATATTGACCTTCAGTCTCAACCTCTGAAATAGACTATTCTTGATATTCACCTTCACTCTCCACCTCCATTTTGACCATTCTTGATACTGACCTTCAGTCGTCATCTCATACAGATAATTCTTGATGTTCACTGACTAAAATCACTAATTGTTCAGGGATAGTGTTTCATTTTAGACTTATTATAAAAGCTGAACATCAAGACCTCTGGGACTTTAACCAAAGTTACCTTATCTGCTTGTTAGTGCCTAAAATAGATCACAAATAAATCAAATTCATAAATATATTTCTATGTTTTATGACCATCTTTAACACTTTGATATATCAAATGATATATTTTCATGGCAAAGCAAAATACATCTGAAGAAATTGTAATGTATGTACTCCATAAAGCCAAATGATGCTACACAAGATACACAGTGTATTTGATGGATTTATTTTCATGTATCATTTTACCTAATCCCAGCTGCATTCTGGTATATATTAGCGAACAATCAGATAAACGCCTGACAAATTCTATTTATTGTCTTATCTTAGTTGCCAAATGTACCTCCCAGTGCATCAATCTACTGTGTATGCACTAAACAAATGTTCCATCAAGATAATGGTGGTTTTACCTTACTGTATAATCTGGAACATTGCTTATGATTGTAACATACTATAATTATTATGTATACATGTATATATATTCTCCTGTTATTTCTTTTGATTAGATTTCTTTATGTTGGCTTCTTTAGGTAAAGTGGTTTTATTGTTTTTCCAAGTGAAAAATACTAAACAGACAAAAATGATTTTGTGTTGTAAAATATAAATATTTATCTGTTGGGTTCATTAGGTAGAATGATTTTATTGTTTATCCAAGTGAATAATACTAAACATGCAAAAACAGATTTGGTGTTGTAACATAGGAATTTTTCTCTGTTGGGTTCATTAGGTAAAATGATTTTATTGTTTTTCCAAGTGAATAATACTAAACATGCAAGAAAGATTTGGTGTTGTAAAATAGGAATGTTTATCTGTCTATGTTATCGTTTATCTTTATGACTTTTAACACCAAAGAGTTTATAAGTGTTACCTGCCCCTGTTTCACTTTGAACAAGTCTTAAGTTTACCAATCTCAAAGAGATTCCAAGAGTTACATGTTTTCAAATTGTTTCATACCAATTAACTTAAGAAGTTTTCCATACATTCAAGCTGTAATACTATTGTTTATTAGCGTAGGGGGAAAGGAGATGTTAGGTAATATTATTATTTTATATCTCCCTAGAGGGAGATAAGCTGCATTCTTCACATTCAATTTTTAGTTAAATTTCCAGTGCAGCTATTTATACAGGAGCGAGTAAAATATGTTTCATGTGGTCTGCTTGAATAACCAGACCTTGTCGGCAGTCAATTCCTTACTTTTCTTTTTGAAATTACTTTCCTTTTATAACGGAGCAGGGCATACAATATACATGTAGCTCAGCGCAAGAGTGTCTGCCTGAAGTTCGATAGGTCAACTGATCGATCCTCCTCTGTGGTCCCATTAGGTGATTTCTCATTCCAACCAGTGATCCACAACTGTTCCATCAAAGACTGTTGTGTTTGCTATCCTGTCGGTAGGAACGTGCACATAAAAGATCCCTTGCTGTTATTTGAAAAAGAGTAGGTTATGTGGTGGCAGCAGGTTTCCTCTGTGACCAAGTGTTTGACATCCAATAACCGCTGATTAATAATCAATATGTTCCAGTGGTATCGATAAACAAACAACTTTATCTTTATCTTTTCCTTTTATAACCCACAGTATAAAACTACATGTATCAAACTGGAGCGGGAAGTAGCTCAGAGGTAGAATGTCCGCCTGCGGCGGGATGGGTCGAGAGAACGATCCTCCACAGCGCAAAACCTTTTTATGGGCTATTTTCCGTTCCAGCCAGTGGTACACGACTGGTTTATCAAATTCCGTGTTTTGTGCTATTCTGTCTGTGGGATAGTGCACATAAAAGACCCCTTGCTGTTTTTCGGTAATAGTAGCCCATGAAGCGGCGACAGCTAATTTCCTCTGAGACCAAGTGTCAATATAACCATGCGTCTGACGTCCAATAACCACTGATTTATAATCGATGTATTTCTAGTGGCGTCGTTAAATAAAACAAACTTTACTTTACTTTTAGAAACCTGATGAGAATTAAGCCCATGCAATACACAGACAATAACTTATAAGTAATTAACTAGGAGCTACAGATTACCTTTCATGGTGAAATTACTGTTGTAAATCTCGTGACTGAAAACATTAATTTCATGATGGAAAGATAATGTAATTCGGAGTATCATGTATGTTATTATATTTATTACCATTAGTCATTAGTCAAGCTTAAAGAATTATTAATCAAGACATTGAAGTTTGGTCGTCATCCTATTTAAAATAGCTGTGTTTAAAACACTCCTTTTCGCATTCGCCCACACAGAAAATTAATTCACAATATGCTAAAATGCATTCTATTTCAGTGTTAATGACTACTCTATTTCTAAATTCACACAAAATATAATATCCCACATCTTCTTTCACCTACGAGTAATATAAGGGATTAATTCTTTCCAGTCTGTCTTTTTTTTTTTGCATGATCAAGTTAATTATTTTCAGATTTTTTACTCTTTATGAAAATTGATCTAATAGCAACACTATCATTTATCAGTATTGATTGTTCTCGATGTCGATTCATATACTGAAAAACTAGTCTTTGCAATAGATAGGAGATGCCTGCAAAGTGATTTAGCTAATTTATCAGTTTTTTAGGGACATGGTATTCATTACGACTACAAGGCAGCAGATGGTGATTTGCATCCGCTATTACTTCTGTCACTGCCACGTTAAAAAAATTATTTAAATTTAAATAATAAACTCTTCCAATTATTATTCAATGACTTGGAGAATAACAGACCCAGTTTGTCAAAGTAATGTCAAATTTACATGCATTGCAATACAAAACACCAAAGCTTTTAGTGGACTGGCTACATGGATAATGTGTCGTAGACTCTCGGAGTATTACCCTACGCTTGTTAGATGCAACCACTTACTAGTATTATGCTCAAACAGCCTCCAAGATAATGAACACCTTGACATCTAGCGATGGATGTTATCGTCTAGAGAGAGCCGGTGGCAGTGGTGTAGGAAGATGTAAAAAAGTGGGGGAGGGCACGCATGTGGCGGACAATGCCCGATACTGTGAGTGCCAAAAGTGCAAAGACTGCGGAAAGGGGGCAAGGGCGAGGGCAATCTTCCCCAGAACAAAAATTAATTTGGAAGCTCCTAAAAGCATATCTGCGAATTAAATGCTAAAAACAACGTTCCAAGATATCTTTATTGACAATTTATTAAATAGATACTCAGGTGACATTTTGGATTGCTGCATCATAATCTCAATCTTGTTCCACTATAGTATGAAACAATCTTGGAATTAGTCTGCTTAAGTTCCGTTTGAAAATTGAAGAGTTATTATTGAACTAATCACATTATTCCAACTGCTAACCATGTGTCGATAAAATGTGCTACAGGCAACTTTTTCCAAGAGCTCTCGTATGCAAACAAGTCATATTTATGAGTTTAATATTCATTAATACCAATTAAGAATTTGAGAGCACACTCGATTGCAGCATTAGTAATGTAGATGTATTCATGTTAGCTTTGGAAAAAGTAAGTAATGATGAAAATTAGATACAATTTTATCAAAACCAAGTGTGTCTTTTCACGAAAAACTAATTTGTTTGCAAGTTTATCTAATCTAGACACGCTTAAATCTCATGTAACGGCCTCATTTGACTCTTGCCCATTTTGTACGGTCCACACATTCAAAGCCGAAAAGTGATGTAAACGACAGCTAGAAATTGATTGAAACCTTTTCACCTAATCTGTGTTTTTGTCCAGTGGGTCAACTCATTCTGATCTGTGCCCATCAGGGCACATCACATCAGTCAGTGACAGGCATTCGTGTGATCAGAAATTCATTGGCAAATAACTTGTCTTCTGGTCTTCCATGTAATGTGATATTTCTCGATGAGGCTGAATGCATTGTGTTTGTGTTATTGATCCACGACAAATAAGCAGAGATTGTCTTTTTATTGTTCAGTGGTTCTACATGTATATTTTTAAAACAAGATCAATTGCCTAGATATGAGTATTATATATAAACATTAATATGTTATGAACTGTTATTATGTTTACAGAAAACAGTGAGAGAAATATGAATTGTCAAATGCTTTGTAATAGAGTAAAAATCGATGGGGAGTATACGTTGCAGTCACATGGTTAGTTATATTATGACTTATTTATTTTTTTATATCCAATTGTAGTTCAGGCATGGATGCCCAGTCCAGCTGCCTCAACAGGACAGAAGTTAGTGTTAGTATTAGAGAGGAAATCTGCTAATCATATTTGATAAGTAGCAATGGATCTTTTATATGAACTTTTGCACAGACAGGATAGTACATACCACAGCCTTTGTTAAACCAGTTGTGAAAACTGGTCGCTGTAAATGCAAGTACACCTACCCATTGAGCCTTGCAGAGGACTCTGGGTTCGAGTTGGTACTGGAATTAAAAATCCCATATGCCCCAAATAAAATTCGAACTCAGGAGCTGGACGTAGCTCAGATGTAGAATGTCCGCCTGGGGCAGGATGGGTCGAGAGATCAATCTTCCACAGCGCAAAACATTTTTATGGGCTATTTTCCATTCCAGCCAGTAAAACATGTCTGGTTTATCAAATTCCGTGTTGTGTGCTATTCTGTCTATGGGATAGTGCACATAAAAGCATTCTTGCTATTTTTCGACAAGAGTAGCCCATGAAGTGGCGACAGCGGGTTTCCTCTGGGACCATGTGTCAATATAGCCATGCGTCTGACGTCCAATAACCGCTGATTTATAATCGATGTGTTGCTAACTTTCTAGTGGCATCGCTAAATAAAACAAGCTTTACTTTTGTAATGATGGAAGCCTGTAGTACATGTATAACAATGAATTAAAGCTGACAACACATGGTGGATGACTTTAATGTTGTAACACACACACACACACACACACACGCACATGCACACGCACCCACACACGCACACACACGCACACACACAGCACCTGTCTAGTTGTACATAATATCACACTTCTTGCTATTGGACTCCTTGTTATTTACACATTCGATTGCACTAAAGGCAAGTTAGTTTTCTTTATACTTATTAATCTATAAACCAGAATATTATACAGCAGCTCTATATTTATTGAGTGCTTGCTTTCAGGACGTTTCCATGGTTATTGTAATTAAGATATGCTGCAATCTATTTTTTCAAGATTAAAGCATTTTTTAAATTAAGTAAGGCTATGCAATTAAAAGATAAAGTTGATTTGTTTAACAACATCTCTGGAACACATTGATTAATAATTAGAGGTCATTGGATGTCACATGCAAAGTTATGTCGACACATTGCTTCAGAAGAAACCCGCTGCTACCACATAGGCTACTGGTACTGAATAACAGCAAGGGATCTTCTATGTGCACTTTCTAACAGACAGGATAGCACAGATCATGGTTTTTTGATACACCAACTTGTTTTAAAGTTTCTTATAGTAACACAATTTTATGGCAAATAATAAAAAAAGGATACATTTTATGCAATATAACATAGCCCTGTGTGTAGTTCTACCATAGATTATTTATGTACCAGCTCTCATACCACAGTTTGACTCCCAATAGCCGATGTTTATTTTTATGCTGGGGTGTCATTCATTCCTTCAAATAATCAATGAACTCCAGGGGTGTCGTTAAACAAGCCACCCGTATCTTTAGTTGATGTCGATACACAGAACTGATTTTCACATCATGTCCTTTAGATATACAGTCAAACCTGTCTTAAGGGAGTTACAAAAGTGGACTCTTAAGACAGGTGGCTGCTTAATACAGGTCTTAATGCACTGAAATTGATGATTTGGTAGAATATTATGGTGACCCTTTAGGACAGGTGGCTGCTTAATACAGGTGGCCACTCAAGCAGGTTTGACTGTATATGTCTCTCACTAGAAGTTTTACGATATAAAAATATACTGTTTACGATTAAAGCATGGGGAAAACAAACACCTCAAATTTTGTGTTATGATAATTCACCTGCTTGGAGATAAACACAAGGTATGATGATTTCCATGCTGTATGGTGTACGTTGCCAGGAAGACTGCTGGGGGTTTTAAACAGCACGATAAGTGCCTTTGTTATTTGTCTTTATCTACATTATCTATGCATCTGACAAACAGAACGGGAAGTAGATGGTGAGGATATAGACTAGCAGCGTGTATTGTAAATAATGGTCTTGGATTCGTTTACTGCACCTGCATGGGCACATGCAGACCTGTCTACCTTGAATCCTGCAATAGAAGGATAAAGATAAAGTTTGTTTGTTTGTTTAACAACGCCACTGGAACACAGGATTATAAATCAGTGGCTATTGGATGCCAGATGCATGGTTATATTGACACATGGACCCAGAGGAACCCCGCTGTTGCCACATAGGCTACTCTTCTTCGAATAACAGCAAGGGATCTTTCATGTGCACTATGCCATAGACCATGGAATTTGATAAGCCGGAACAGAAAATAGCCCATAAAATGTTTTGCACTGTGGAGGATCGATACCTCGACTCATCCCGCCACAGGCTGACATTCTACCTCTAGACTACATCCCACCCCTGCAATAGAAGGAGACGGAGATCTCAATAAGAAGATTTCACATCAGAAAATAAATAAACACATAAAATCAGCAGCACATATTGTAGCCAGAATATTGGCAATTAGAATAAAACGCCATTTTGTAAACTATATGTGTGCTTTAAAAGGTAGATAGAAAAACCCAGTCGAGATGGTAGGAACATGGATTTTGGTTGGAGGCGGTGTCCCAGAACTATATCTATCTTTTGTTATTACCGGTATAGCGAGGAATTAGCTCAGACTAACATATAAGGCCAATTTCTAGGTCCAAGTTCTTGAGTGTTACAAATTCTTGAGTGGTCCAATATGTAGAGTATTTCAAATTCTCAGGTAGTCCAAATTCACGAGGGGTCCAAATTCTCAAAGGGTCCAAATTCTCAAGTGGTCCAAATTGTCGTGAGATAAAAGATAAAGATAATTTCTTTATTATCAGCACTGAAGCACATTGATAAATAACCATCAGCTATTGGATGTCAACTCCTGAAGATAATACGTATGATGATATGTATTGTACCATGCGCTGAGACATGTGTATCACCTCCATCATTCTTTAATAGATGACTGCTTCCTGGTCCGGTCTTCATTAGTCCAGCTGGCGCAATTGATCATTTGTGTTTACAGTGTGAGAAGGAAGACATCCCAATCACAAAAGCGTGACTGGGTAGCATTGCGACATCCTGTTCAGAACAAACCATTAGTCTTATACCTACCAGTGAACATGTACATATAGGAGAAGTAACTAAAACATACACATACCGGGGTAACAGTTTCGACTAACAAAGTGTGACATTTAACCCACAATTCTGTGGTTCTCACAAACAAGTCTTTAAGTGGTCGTTTGCGCCGACGCTGGCAGTGACAGTGAGCGAGTGAAGTGGTTTGTGGTCAATAGAAGCCATGTCTGAGGTGTGCCAAGGTGTGACTGCAGTCATATCGATCGAGTACTCATTGACACGTCTCTGTCTGTCTGTCTGTCGCCTCATTACGTCACTCGAGTCATTGCATTAAATAATCACACTTTATCTAGAAATCATTACGGTTTTCTCAATTCAATATAATAGAGGACATTATTACCCCAGCGGGCATTCTAACCCGGGGAAAATAAATATAATATCTCACTGAGAAATTATCCACATTGGTATAACGTGTCAATTGATTGGGTTGTTGAAACCATTCCAGCCACTGACAGAAACGTTACTAAAATATGACATCACAAATTGTCAACATGACGTCACGCATATAACGCGGAGAACTATGCAAAATCTTCTTTCTTTCAGTATGACGTTGATGTCAATTGTGTTTTGAAAAGCATTTCACAACGAAATGTCTGGAGTAATAAATAGAATATTAAACGAGCTACCCTGTATTATGAAGTTTAAGTCCATCGTGAAATAATGTTCATTTTAGTCACTCACTAATGCTCCTAACAAATGAAAATAATTTCACTAGGGACTTAAACTTGATATTACAGGGTAGTTCGTTTAATATCCTCTATTTAATTAAGGAGCTAACATGTGTTATCAAGTGTCATGAACTTTAGCTAGTTTACTAAAATGAAAATTATTTCAATAGGAACTTAAACTTGATAATACATGTACATGGTAGTGAGCTTAATATTCTATTTATTACTCCAGACATGTATTTGAGAAACGCTTTCCAAAACATATTTCACATCGATGTATAACGCTGAAAATAAAGAAGATAAAGTTTGTTTAACGACAGCCACTGTAACACAAATAAAGAAGATAAAAAGTAGCTCTGTGCAATATGCATGATGCCATGTTCACATTATTGGTGATGTTATATTTTAGTAATGTTTATATCAGTAGCTGGAATGGTTTTTCAGAACCCATCCATCCACACAAACATCCATTTATGTTAAACATTTTCTTCATTGCTTATACATGTATGTACATGTAAATCATTGTAGTGGTTGAGATAAAGATAAAGTTTGTTTGTTTAACGATGCCACTAGAACATATTGATTATAAATCAGCGGTTATTGATGTCAGACACATGGTTATGTTGACACATGGTATCAGAAGAAACCTGCTGTTGCCGCTTCATGGGCAAGGGGTCTTTTATGTGCACTAGCTATCCCATAGACAGGATAGCACACACCACGGAATTTGATAAACCAGTCATGTATCTGGTTGGAGTGGAAAATAGGCCATAAAATGTTTTGCGCTGTGGAGGATCGATCCCTCGACCCATCCCGCTACAGGCAGACATTCTACCTCTAGACTATGTCCCGGCCCTGTAGTGGCTGAGAATGAAATACAAGTGTTAGAGATCTCAGTGTACTGTACTAGAAGATAGTGTTTATCACGAATAGCTTCATTTATTATCTCACCTGATGTACATGTACATGTATGTTTGTGTGTTTGCATGATAGTGTTGTTTAATCAGTGGTTTTCGCACAGTCGGGAATCAAGTAACACACATAATACACAGACCAAATCAATGTCATAAGGTTATTGTCAAATGATGTTTACTCAATCACAATGCAAATACTGTTGATGGATTAGCAATGTCTTCCGATCTCTCTGTCTGTCCATCTGACAGATTCTCTCTGTGTGATATCACGTCTTCACAAATAGCTGTCACGTGCAGGTAGATGGGGCTGACGCTGTCATCCTATCTTGATTTAACACAATCTATAGATTATTTAGAATGTAGGTCACGGTGACCTACATTTGACCCTTTCATTAACTTTTCCAGTCAGATCATTTTGCAAGACTACATTGATTTTGCTTGATGAATTCATTTAAATGAGTACACATGGCTCACCCTGTAGGTAGCCAAATTAGCCAATGGCTATTTTTTAGCAAGAATGGCCAAAACTTTTGGTAATTGGCTAAAAATATTTCCCCTAAATCAGCCTTTTTTTAAACATTCTAGTAAAACAATACAAATTTTGGAAAATTGGCTAAAATAAAATCTTGTTCAGGGTGAGACCTGGTACAGCATATATAAAGTTTAGGTCACTCTTTTTACTTGGGTTAACCTTTCATAACACTGCTTTTTCTCTGCATGCATCAGTACTGGGCGATTCCATGGTATTTGTCCCATCTGCAACAGATTTTGTTCTCTTTGTTATGTAAATAAATGCAAATATTATCAAATTTCATTAATCTTTTTGTACTGCAAATTGAAATTTTTAACAGTTGAATTATCTGACAACATAGTGTTTTGTCTCAACTAACCAAAATGATGAAAACAAATCGTTGCAGAAGGGACAAATACCATGGAATCGCTGTACTACATCATTGTGTTAATACTTCATTGTTCTATTTTCTACCTTTAATAATAAACATAGATGCAAGTTATTTTCTTGATTCTTCTTGTCGTTCCTTCTTGATCATTGAAGGTTGTTGCGTAAGCCCCCTATTTCTAGTTCGCGCCACTTCGGCTAGGACTTTCTTGATTATTAAGGTGTGCTTATTGATGTATTTCAGACCAGCTGAACTTTTATTTGTAATAATAATCATAGATGCAAGTTCTTCTTTTGTTGATGATTAATGTGAGCTTATTGATGTATTTCAGGTGAGCTTGCCAGAGTTAGACGTTTATTTGTAATAATAATCATAGATGCAAGTTCTTTTGTTGATGCTTTATGTGAGCTTATTGATGTTTTTCAGGTGAGCTGACCAGAGTTAGACGTTTATTTGTAATAATAATCATAGATGCAAGTTCTTCTTTTCTTGGTGATTAATGTGAGCTTATTGGTGTTTTTCAGGCGAGCTTGCCAGAGGGTTGGCCAACTGAGATGGAGGGTCACCACCTCCCGATGGTGCGGCAGATTGACCGCGAACTGCTGAGCTGCGGAATCTGTCTGGAGCGCTACAAGGTGCCCAAAGTCCTGCCATGTCTTCATACGTTCTGCCAGAAGTGTCTCAACAACTACATTCCACCTGAGAGTCTCTCACTGACCTGCCCAATCTGCCGGCAGCAGTCCATCGTACCGTTAGAAGGAGTGATCGCCCTCCAGACCAACTTCTTCATCACCAACCTCATGGACGTTCTCAGTCAGCCCAACTGCTGCATGATGTGTGACCAGGAGGAGGCCAAGCCCGTTTCTAAGTGTCTAGACTGTGAGGAGTATCTGTGCGAGACGTGCGTGACGGCACATTCCGACATGGACACCGACAAACTGCACACCGTCGTCAACCTCGATGCACTGTCTGGGAAAGCGAGTAGTGATGAGCCGCAGCTTGTGTGTCCGAACCACGACGGAAACGCGTTACAGTATTATTGTGTGGAGTGTGAGACCGCCGTCTGCAAGAACTGCACTGCAGTGGAACACATCGGTCACAGGATGATCTCCCTTAAGGAAGCCATAAACGAACACAAGACTGGTCTTCAGAGTCTAATATCTGAAGCGAGGTCACAAATTCCTAATATAGAACATTCCATATCGATAGTCTCCGAAGTTTCGGACTGTTTAGAAAACAAATCTCGAATGGCTAAAGATAGAATAAGTGTAGTCTTTCAAGAGCTGATGAAGCTGCTCGATTCGAGGAAGGCGGATTTAATAATAGAACTGAATTCTATTTACAGTGTGAAGCAGCAGACATTGCTGGAGCAGCGTGAGACACTGGAGAGCATTCTCATGAGAATCAACAGCTGCTGCGACTTCACACAGGATACACTCGAGAACGGCAACGAGATGGAGATTCTTCTAGTCAAAAAGGAAATGTGTGAGAAGCTACAGGAACTCGCTGGAGTGAAGATCCAGTTCCAACCGGAAGAAAACGAATGCTTGATGTTTGATGACAGTTCTTTTCAGAATTTGAGCCAAGCTTTCCAAAGTGTTGGAATCATACAGACCAACAGTGCCATTGCCTTTGAAAGCACAGCTACTGGCGAGGGTCTCAAGCATTGCTATATCGGTCGTCCTTCAGTGGTTTCCGTGACTACGAAAGACAGACGTGGTGAGCTGATCAAGTTTGGATGTGCCTCGTTGATAGCAGAGATTAAGAATCAAGATATGGAGCAGATTATTCTCCCTACAGTCACGGATCAACGGAACGGTACGTACGACCTGACGTACACACTCCGTAGACCGGGAATACATCAGCTCGAGATCAAACTCTTTAACGAGCACATCAGAGGATCTCCATTCAAGATTAAGTCCATTCCTGGAGGTGAGGAGGTCGACCAGTTTGGCAGTTCATCGAGAATACCGAGGACAAGTGCCGTGAAGCAGAAAGGAACCAAACGACCGTCTAGCTCACGATCACATGGATCGAATCGCCGTAGCAATCCTATAGAAGATGATCTGATTGTGAGGATTGGTGTGAAGGGAAGGAATAAGGGCGAATTTACAAATCCTCAAGGTGTCTGCTGTGTAAATGGGAAAATACTGGCTGCTGACAGTAACAACCAAGTGGTACAAGTGTTTGCCAATGACGGAATTGGAGAGTGTCGGCTTAAGTTTGGCTCACCGGGAAGGGTGGCTGGCAAAATGCAGAGACCTACCGGACTGGCGGTAACAGTAAATGGTAATTATCTCGTTGCAGATTACGACAATAAGTGGGTCAGTGTGTTTTCTCCGGAAGGAAAATACATGAATAAATTCGGAACGGGAAAACTGCTCGGGCCAAAAGGATTGGCTGTGGATAATAACGGGCACATAATAGTTGTTGATAATAAGGCGAGTACCGTCTTGATCTTTCAGTCAAATGGGAAAATACTGCACAAGTTTGGTTCCCGTGGCAATGATAACTGTCAGTTTGCCGGTCCACACTATGTTGCAGTGAACTCTTCCAATGACATCATTATTTCTGATTTCCACAACCACTGTGTTAAGGTGTTTGACTGTGAAGGATCGTTTCTCTTCAGTTTCGGATCCAATGGTGAAGGGAATGGACAGTTCAATGCTCCAACTGGAGTCGCTGTGGACAAGCATGATAATGTATTGGTAGCCGATTGGGGAAATTCGAGAATTCAGGTAAAATAATATTCATAATCATTTATATAATTCCCAAAAACATGCTAGTGTCAGGTTGTAACTAGGTTTTCTCTGCTTATTTGTTCTAGCATTTTATTTTATATTTTAATTTAATGTAATTTTATTTGTGCACTTTCTGGAATCCAACAACCTGGCAAACAAATGCCACCACAAACGGTAAAAAAATAATTCAAAATTGTTCTTATTTCATGTACGTTAGTTAATCCATGCATTTATTAAATGTTATCATACGTAAAATACTGATTCTCACCTGAACAACCTGGCTTTGGTTAACATTTTTCCTTTAGTCTAAAAGTTGTAGCATTTAGTCGTCCATGTATTAATTTTAGTTAATTCTTTCTGTGAATGGGTATATACATGTAGCTCAGTGCGTAGAGCATCGGCCTGAGAGATGTGAGGTCCAAGAATCAGTCCACTACAGTAGATCTGTAAGAACATTTTAGTCAAACCACCCGTGTAAAAGTTAGTTAAGTCTAAAAAAAAAAAATGTATGTTCCCAGTTTCTTCCTTGAACAAAATAGAAAGGTCAATGTAGGTCAGACAATTGTTTCTTTAAAAATGTATTGGACGTCAGACGCATGGTCACAGAGGAAACCTGCTGTCGCTGTTTTATGGGCTACTCTTACTGAAAAAAAGCAAGGGGTCTTTTATGTGCACTATCCCATAGACAGGATAGCACACACCATGGAATTTGATAAACCAATCATGTTATAACTTATTTATGTTCTTATATCTAATTGAGGTTCAAGCATGTCTGTCCTTGACACAGATTCCAGCTGTCAAGGTGATTACCTGTTCAGGACAGAAGTTAGTGCTATTATGAGAGAAGAAACACGCTACCAATACTCATGACAAGGGATCTTTTATGTTCACTTTCTCACAAATAGGACTCACTAGGGTTGGAGCCAGTATCACAGGAAATTTTCCTCCCTGAAAATTTCCCCCTCCCCCCACAACCAGGGCATATATATCCTAGTAAATATTCCCCCGGGGGTATATTTCCTAGGATATAGTCTCATCACGTGGTCTAACCACTAAGCAACTAAGTCATGTAAAAGATGCCCACACAGTTTAACTAACAGCAAAACATTTCGTATTATGTGGCATGTAACTTGTCGAAGACTCTAGACCATGTTTTGTAAATTTAAATTGTAGGTAAGAATAATGCAAAGCAACCTTTTAAAGCTCAATTGTTTTTGTCTTATCTATATTGTCTTTTATGAGTTCAAAGGTCAAACAACCCGGAGAGTATTTATGATATTTACACAGCGTGCAGTATCACTTTTTTTCATAATCAAAAGCTAACATTCCTGACACCTTTGTAAACATACCTGGCATATTTATATATATAATAGATTGTCTCATAATGCAATAAAATATCCTCCTTTGTCGTGGTATTTCTTAATAGCTTTAAACAGAATTGATTCAGGGTCTTGTAGTAACAGTCAACACAAGTGACATTGTAAACATATGCCGTTTTTAGTAAATGGAATTGGTTGTATTTTCGTGTTTGATGGTTGCATGGTTGTGCAAAACCAATCAATGATCATGGATAAAGTTCTGCTGGTTGGCTGCAGTTAAGAAATAAAGTGATTTACTTTTAAATATAAAAATATATATATATATATATATATTATTAAATGATGAGCGATTGTGGGGTTTCATGATTGATGATTATTAGTGGAAAGGCAAATGACCGTCCATTGATTATATAAATCTTTCATTGGAATGGAATGCCACTAGCTCTGTGTTTCACTTGATGTAACACAACACATGGTCAT
This sequence comes from Melanodrymia aurantiaca, assembly GCA_032355825.1. Taxonomy (NCBI): domain Eukaryota; kingdom Metazoa; phylum Mollusca; class Gastropoda; order Neomphalida; family Peltospiridae; genus Melanodrymia; species Melanodrymia aurantiaca. The sequence continues at coordinate 17,319 of JAULBR010141616.1, forward strand.
CTACATGTTTTTACATCATGAAATCATAAAACATTTACTTGAATTAATGATGTTACTTTAAAAATGACATCTCATCTCATCAAAGACTTTTTGTTCCTTGATAGTAGACCAAGCACAACAGGGTGATACCTTAACCATTTGAGGATATATAGAATATACATGTTGGCAGCTTAAAGAACATTTCTTACCATTTCTGAAAAAAAAAGCGAAATCATGTAAAGTGAGTTATATGCAAAATTAATAATCTATATATTAATAGAAGAGAAACCAATGTCCTTGTTCATATATATAATTCCATACATTTATAAACATCAACAAATGTCAAAGTTTCATTATATTACATCAAATTGCTTTGTTTTATGTTGTACGAATACATTGCCAAAACTTCAGTTCTAGTTTATGAAATAAACATGATAACATTATATATTAAACAAAAGTGAAGAAATGATACTACAATGAAGCTTAATTACACCATATCTGTATTGTCATCTGGCAGAGTTCTCTACTTTTCTGCTACAAACTGTCATGTTCATGCATATCATACATTGTATCATGATATGATACTATATCACAATATGATACTGTGCCATGATGTGATACTGTATCACCATATCGCTACATTTGTAGAACAATGAGAAAGTTATTCATTTGACAAATCTTAAGGTGACATAAAAATAATATTTGATAAAACAGCACATCAAATGATCAATTTACATGTATTTTATACATTTTCCCATAAATGTGTCATGGTTGCTTTGGCAATACACTGCTTAACCCGGATGAGATATGTTTAAATGCCATGTAGTTTAATATCCACATTTATTTTCACGGGTAAATTTATTGATTATTCTGTCAGTTTAATATCCATGCAATTATATCACCTGCTGGTGTATTTTTAAATGTATTTACAAACCCTTTAATGAATGATCTCAAGTGTTTGTTGCTTTATGGTAGTAATACACGTATCCTATAATCCTGTGTTTAAATAAAAGATAAAGTTTGTTTAACGATGCTACTGGAACACATTGATTACAAATCAGTGGTTATTGGACGTCAGATGTACGGTTATATTGACACATGGTCTCAGAGGTAACCCGCTGTCGCTGCTACCTGGACTACTCTGTCCGAAAAACAGCAAGGGTCTTTTATGTGCACTATCTCATAGACAGGATAGCACACCCCATGGAATGTGATAAACCAGTCATGTATCACAGGCTGGAACGGAAAATAACCCATAAAATATTTTGTACTGTGGAGGATCAATCCTTGACCCATCCTGCCACAGGCAGACACTCTACCTAGAGACTACATCCTGCCCTATCTGTGTTTAGAGTTGGTAGTAGAGTTGATGTTGGTTTCATTGATGATGCATTGTGTACGAATACACCGATACATTCAGAAATGATCAATCCTCCACAGCGCAAAACATTTTTATGGGCTATTTTTTGTTCCAGCCAGTGATCCACGACTAGTTTATCAAATTCTGTGATGTGTGCTATCCTGCCTATGGGAAAGTGCACATAAAAGACCCCTTGCTGTCATTCGTAGATGAGTAGCCTATGTGGCAGCAGCAAGTTTCCTCTGTGACCATGTGTCAATATAACCATGCCTCTGACATCCAATAACCGTTGATTTATAATCGATGTGTTTCTAGTGGCGTTGTTAAATAAAACAAACTTTACTTTACATTGTAATCTTTACACATAAATACGAAAGTTCCACCATTTCGTAAATACAAATAGCTAAACCTATAAGTTTAAAGATACTTGTACTATGAAACAATTGTGTGAGACTAGTAAAATTAATTATGTATCTATAGAATCTTATTTTAAAGTCTACACTAACATTATTGACATAGAAGTATCAATATGGAGTATGAACATACATGTACATGTACAGGTAGTTAGTTAGTTAGTTAGTTATAACTTATTTAGGTGCTTATATCCAATTAAGATTCAAGCATGTCTGTCATGGTCATGCAGTCCAGCTGCCTCGACTGCCTGTCCATGATGGAAGTTAGTGTTAGTATGATATAGGAAACCTACTACTCCAAATTGATAAGTAGCAAGGGATATTTTATGTATATAAAAATTATGTATATACATGTATACTGGTAGCTACCAATCCATCAATAAGGTCCATTTTGTGATGTTTTCACAGAGGAGCTGTGGAAGAATTATGGTATGTGTAACTGTGCACACACCTCTAGGGTTCAGTATTCATTGTGCATAATTATGATATATTGTAGATCAGTGAATTTTTGGGTGATAGCTAAATATGGCCCTTGAACTTTTGCCACCACTATAATTTAATATGATACAAATTATTTTAGACAAAGTGTACATTAAGTTACTATAACCATTTGGAAATTGGAAGACCAGACACAAATAGATATAAGTAAATGTAAATTTTAATACATGTACATGTAACAAAAATGCTCTGTTAGCCAGAAATATGTTACAAATAGTATTAGATATGCACATATAGTGGCATCTATCTTCAAACTGGCTTTGTTCTAAACCATTGTAAATTACAAACCCGAAGTGACAAATCAGTATACATGTATTCTCCGATATTACAAAGCCTTTTGTAAGCAGCTCATTTCTGTTTCTCTTTCTGCCATGTACTAATCTATACAATACATGTAAGGCCACACTTTTTTTTATCTTTAGCATGCCATCACAGAAAACATTTTTCGTAGTGGGGAATGTTAGAGGATAGAATTATTCCATCCTCCGGCATTGCCCCCTTCGAAAAAAAATTCTATTCAATAAAAATAAAATTCACTCAATTCCTGTTGTTTTTTGTTTTTTTTGTATTACGGATGTTTTCAGTAAGTTTGGAGAAATAGAAAAAAAAAAGATCCAAAAAGACTTGTACTTTTATCTATTTCATATTTCCCGACACTGCCTCTGTAAAAATCGTAAGTAGGCAGGAAAATAAAATAAATAATTGGCTGAAAACTGAAATTTTTACATTGGCGGATCCGTAATCCGAAAATAAACAAAGTGTGGCCTAACAAGTAATTTCTGCTGGAGGCAATACAAACAGCTATAATTGATAGGTATTTTAATACAATGAATTCTGAACCCTGATCTGTGTGTTAACAAGCTCTGCAGCTTTTATCCCTCTCTTGATCCCACAGCATACTTATTACACAATGAATTATCAGATTGACCTTTGACCCACTCCCAGCAGTTACTGATTTTTATTCAGCATTCCACTCCAGCATGTACCGGAGTAACTAAACAAATTGCACCTGCCTTGCATTCAATACAGAGAGCTTCACGAACAATGTGACTGGTACCCATCCTGTACTATCATAACACATTCATTTAAAGAGAATCGCTCACATTTTTGGCGGGAAAATAGGCACCACGTGACATGAGGCATGGAGCTCGCTCTGAGAGAATATAAGATTGGGCTTCGCTTCGCTGCACTCCAGATAATAGCGTGACCGTAAACAGTGTTATAACTTTTCAAAATTCTATTTTTTAGCAATCGATGCATATATTGTAAACGGAGCCATTTTACGTAATATAATGACATTTTGACATTTCTGTTGTTTGTAGTCATAATTATGCTAAATGTATGCAATTATGTAGATGAACAAGGACAGTGTTTTCGCTTGTTATATGCAAATTAATTGTCTTGTGGCTGGCCCTACTGCTTTCGTCACGAGAAATGGTGAGCGATCGTCTTTAATAGGGTGAGCGCTCAGGAACAATTTGACTGGTACCGATCATGTTGTATTATAACACATTAATTTAATGTTAGATGCAAACACCGGTGACAAAACGTTTTGTCTCGGTAGCAGCTCGCCCTATTGAACGCAAGGCTTATGTTTTATAGTTACAACCAGTAAATAATAGTGTTTTGTTCAGTTGATCCTCAATGCGTAATCAGTTTAATGCTATACTGATGTAATTGGTTAAAAGCATGTGCTTTTCAAACAACATATACCTTTAATTAAAGTTAAAGCAATAGCTTTAAATAAACTCCTCCCCTACCCTTTCCCTGTCGTGAACAGAACTCTATGGTGAAGTCAGAGATGGTGCCCATGACAGGTGTGCTTGAACAGTTTTCTGATGGAAGCACACCAAAAATGACCCAACCCAAACTACAGTCAAACCCAGGGGTAGGATTAGTATGGTCCAAATCCTCCTTATATGTAGTAAAAAAAAAATTGGAAAATTGGAAAATTGCAATTATTATTTTCTGGAGCGGGATATAGCACAATGCAAGAGCATCCATCTGAGGTTCAACGATTTGATGAATCGATCCTCGAGCCTCAGTAGATATGAGAGGTTATTTCCCATTCCCATCAATGAAGTGATCTACAAGTGGTTCATCGAAAGCCACAATGTGCGCTGTCCTGTCTGTGGGAATGTGCACATATTAAAAGAACCCTTGCTGTTATTCGGTCGGAGTAGTCTGTGACAGAGTGTCGATATTATCTAGCATTTGACATCCAATAACCGCTGATTAATAATCAATGTGTTTGAGTGGGGTCATGAAACAAAAACTTTATCTTTATCTTATTATTTCTATATTGAGCCCCCCTCCGTTTTTATGCATATACACTGTAAATAGAGGATAAAAACTTGAAATTATAATGGATGTTCAGTCACACAAATTCACTTTTAACACCCATGCAGTCGTAATTTTGTGTGGATTAGGAAACACATTGATATTTATGCACAGTCCGTTCCCTGTTTTACAGTATTTGAATTTCTCTGTATACACATGCAGATAGTTGTTATGTAAAGGTGGTCATTATAACAGATTTGACTGTATGGTGTGACTAAACAAATCGCTCCCCATGTTTTCCTAGTCACAACTAGTAAATAGTGTTTTCCTCGTTTGTCAACAACGGGTAATCTGTTAACACTGTAATGAAGTAATTTGTTAAAAAGCATGTAGGGCATACAAGAAACTGGCTTGTTCCGTCACGATATAACCATCCACATTCCTGCCAGTTTTTACACTGTGTTTACCTCATAGTTCTCATGGCGAATACCTGCTGCTATTTTAGACCTCCTGTCTGTGTGTTTTTGGAATAAATATCCCTAAATATGTTGAGCATCGTTCTCAAGTTACTAACAATACCAATGGGTATAGCTGCATCTTGGCATGTGTGAGATCATAGGTTGTTAGAACTTACTGTATAACTTATTTACGTGCTCATATCCAATTAAGGTTCAAGCATGTCTGTCATGGTCATGCAGTCCAGCTGCCTCGACTAAGTTAGTGTTAGTATGACAGAGGAAACCTGCTACTCCAAATTGATAAGTAGCCAGGGATCCTTCATATGCACGTTCCCACAGACAGGTTAGTACATACCATGGCCTTTGTTAAACCAGTTGTGGACACTGGTCGGTGTAAGTGGTATTACACCTACCCATTGAGTCCGGCGGAGCACTCTCTCTGGGTTGACCAACTCTGGGTTGGAGTCGGAAAGTAAGATCCATGAGCGGGATTTGAACACTGTTCCTACCAGCCTGTAGTCCGTGGTGTTAACCACTACACCACAGAGGCCGGTGTATGAGATCATAGATTGTTGTATTAAAATGGTTGAGTTGTATAATGCATGCAGTCATAGGAATACATGTAGAGTTGCTGCAGAGGCAATGGCGCTGCTCACTTTTACCATTTTTGTTTTTATTTTCTTTGTTACCAAAATAGTTTTCACTTTAATAACATATTTGTATTATTGATATTATATGCCATCCCCTACCACCTACCCGTGTTAAAATCATCTATCTTAAATTCACTCCAACTTATATCTAGGTATAGGGTAAGCCCTATTTATCTGATGTGCTGGAAACTTATTTAATTATTAAAATATTAAATTATTTAATTTCTCTGCATTTCGGTTATTTCCTATTTTCTCCATTGTTAATTAATTGTTATTCACATAATTACACGAACAACACTTTTTTATGTCCACATGGTTAATGGAATAAACTGGTTAATAAAATATATTTGTGATGAACAAGGGCTATGCAAAAATGAGGAATCTAATGTTAGTAGAAACTAGTATTTTTATCTGGTGCAATAAATGGAATTTGTGTAGTATTCCAACTATGTAGAAAAATACGTTTTCATGACCGAGTGGTTCAATGACATCCAAAAAATGTATATAAAATGGAAGATGATTTTTGCCACCTGCTAGCTATTGTTATATTACATCGCAGGTTCACTGCCCAATGAGCATAGCCCGACAGTAAAGTGGGTGCTGGTGTGCTGTAAATACTGAAGTGTTTGTAATATTTTTCAGGTGTTTGATAGCTGTGGCTCGTTCCTGTCCTATGTGAACACGACGGCTGACCCTCTGTACGGACCACAGGGGCTCTCCATCACCCGGGATGGGCAAGTGGTCGTCGCTGACTCAGGAAACCACTGTATTAAGGTCTACAAGTATCTGCAATAACACCATCGTTTCTCACCACAGTCGGACATAGCTGCAGATTCCTGGTGTAAGCTACAGTTAAGCCTGCTTGAGCGGCCACCTGTATTATGCAGCCACCTGTCTTAAAGGGTCACCATAATATTCTACCAAATCATCAATTTTAGTGAATTACGACCTGTATTAAGCAGCAACCTGTGTTAAGAGGCCAGTTTTTGTTACTCCTTTAGCTAGCAGCTTAAGACAGGTTTGACTGTATTCTACAACTGTGGTGATGTTTTACACCATTGGCATTACAAAATTCAATCAGTGAAGATTAAAGACAATTTATACAATTTTTATGAATATCTATCTTTGTCGTTCTGTACGCTTTTGTGTATAATTAATTGAAGGTCATAATAGCAGTGTTTCAATCACGACTGAAGTCCTATCACAGAAATGGCAAGTTAAAGAGAATCGCTCACCATTTTCGTGCTACATGTAAGTGTGATCATGTGATGACACCGTGAAGTGAGTTATACGCAAATTCATTTGCATATAAACACGAGGAAACATTGTCCTTATCTACATAATTACACACATTTATTATATGAAATGTCCAAGTGTTATTATATTATGTAAAATTGCCTGTTTTATGTCGTACAAATAACTGCACAAAACACGCAACCAAATAGTTGTAACACTTCTGAGGCCAGTGCTATTGTCCTCAGGTACAGCTGAGTGGAAACGTTTGCCACCAATTTCGGTAACTGAGGGTCTTTTAATTGAGATATCTTGTTTCAAGGCATGTTGCTTCAGAAAGATTACAAAATTCAAAATGCTTTTAGATGTAATATGTGGTTGGCTAAACCCATGCGTTTCGTAATCTAGTCTGTGTGTTCTGATTTCACGTCCATTTTATAAAAAAACAAATTGTTGGAATCAGTTGAAAAATGTGTGAGATACCCAGACTGTCTAGGGTCTGCAGGCCTTATGGATTGAAAATACTCTGGGGCGATTCCATGGTATTTGTCCCGTTTGCATTTTGCAATGATTGTTTTTCATCATTTTGTATTAGTAAGACAAAACACTATGTTGTTAGATAATTCAACTGTTAGGAATTTCAAAGCAGAATTTGTCCCGTTCGCAATGATTGTATTTCATCATTTTGGTTAGTAAGACAAAACACTATGTTGTTAGATAATTCAACTGTTAGGAATTTCAAAGCAGTACACAAAAAAAAAAGAATTTGATAATACATGTACAGTAGAATCTCGTTGGCTCGAACGCGGAAGGGTCGAATACATGGTAACGGTCGAACCAAGATCGAAGTCCCAAATTAAACCCTTATATTAAGTTGCTGATGCTTGGGTCGAACTACCCGATGGGTCGAACAGTTTCTCGAGCACCGACGGTGTTCGAGCCAACGGGATTCAACTGTATAATATTCTGTGAACAATGTGACAACCCAATCCCAACTGTCAAGCTCATATGCATAAGAATGGTCTAAATTTGATAACATGGAGATGGGAGCACTGGATCAACATTAATATCCATGTATATACGTAAAGCTAAAACTGAATCTTATAGATTTCTTGCAGTACAGATCAAAGACCAACTCTTCCCATAACAATTTCCCTATTAAGATGTAAATTTTTTTATGGCATTTCACATTAATTAGGCACTAGTATAGACTTTCTCAGTGCATCCATTGTTGTCCAGTTACTCCCAACAAAGATAAAGTTTGTTTGTTTAACGATACCACTGGAACACATTGATTAAATATTAATCAGTGATTATTGGATGTCAAACGCATGGTTATATCGACACATGGTCACAGATAGTTTGCTTAACGACACCACTGGAACACATTGATTATTAATCAGGGGGTATTGGATGTCAAATGCACGGTTATATTGACACATGGTCATAGAGGTTACTCTTCTTCGACTAACAGCAAACCTTCTGTTATTACCCTGTATGTTGGTACAGTGAAACCCCTCTAAACCGCACCCTCAGTAAACCAGAATTCCCTAAACCGAACATATTTCTAGGTCCCAAACAACCTTATGTGCTGTATTTAAATCTCAGTAAACCGAACACCCTTCTAAACCAAACATTTTAATTGGTTCCAAGATTGTTTGGTTTAGAGGGGTTTCACTGTATTTTCTATTCCTACAACATCTCCACAACTGTCTGCTGTTTGGTCAGTTCAACTGGTGTGGTGCATACGACATGCCAGACATGACCCCAGGAATAACATTTTATTTTACATAACAGAAGTTTTTGACCCAGTAAAGCACCCCCCTGGATTCACACCTGCTTGCTCTGTGGAAAGAGCGGTCTAGATCTACTTTGGTTTCTATACTGACGTACAAAAGAAACTATACCAAGTAAAAATATTTAGATTCCTTTATAATTTGGATTACGGAAATGAAATGGTTGCTCGAATATGTTTTGCTTTTATAGAATGAAATGTTTATAATATGCCTAAACACCACTCTTATGAATATATATCTTTGAACATGCAACATGTTTTGGCTTTTCGTCAGTAGTCTCTCAGAGTGTTGGTATAGTTTCTTTTGGACGGCAGTATATAATAGCTGGTTTTCACTCTAGATTTCCTGTCCATATGTTACAGTCTGTATCTGCTCTATGATATATTGAGGTGTTATCAGCCACTGCTAAATGCCATTTGACACTTACCCTATATACAATATACTTGTCTTTACATACAGTGCAAGAGAAATCTGGTCTCAATGAGATTAATTGTCAACCGAACTGTCATTTGTTGCATTACGCAGAGTGCTGGATAACACAGTTTGTACCCCCTCACCCCTGCGATTATAGACAAAATTGGGACTTACCTAATTAGATGGGTCTCAGGTAAACATCTGGAGTCTGTCATAAGATTGATATCAAATATGGCTGTTGGTAAGTAGTATTGAGGAGGGTCGTCAGTTGTCGTTGACAACCGTTTATAAAATTGACTTCCACCACATGTAATATAATAATGATATTCAACTGTGAAATGCTAAAAACATGTACACCTATAACGCTATACCAGGATTAAACTTGACATGTATTATAGCGGTCTATTTGTATTACATGTATCTGGGTTTTATTTCTGAAATTTGACTTGCCGCCCATGGCTTTGACGTTGGGAATTTATTCCAAAATATGTCTATGTAATTTAAAGAATTGGGATTTTTTTACACTAAAATTGGGAGTTTTTACTACCAAAATTGGGAATAAAAAACGACATAGCCTTTGAGGAACGGTGGGGAATGGTGCCGATTATCGGAGTCTAGCAACATATGTGATAAAACCCTGATTATGCATATGAGTGATATATTCTTGTCAACTACTATCAACTCAATGCAATTAAATATGATCCTGCGAGCAAAATACAACCAATTTTACATTTTCAACAACTCTATTTTCCCTCTATGTTGCATGCAGTTGTCAACTATTTACTATTTAACGAACTGAAAGAGACCAGCCTGTGGTAATGTTTATAGCAGAAAGTTAAAACGTTAGGATGAAATATGGTGAGTTGTCTAAATGACACCTCAGATGTAACCTCTGTAGACAAATGTATGTAATTGAAATATCACGCTGTTGGCCAACACCGATGCACTTTAGAGACAAGCTATGGGGAACCAAAATTGTGAACTGATCAACACCACACAGTTCATCAGGAACATACACATCCTGATCTAAATGAAGAGCCGTAAGCAACAGTGTTTGAACGCAGAAGAAGAAGAAATTCAACCTCAAACATGAATGATGTAAATTATAGTTTATTTGTTTAACGACACCTCTGGAACACTTTGGTTATTTATCAGCTGTTATTAGATGTCAAACGCACGGTTATATCGACAATTGGTCACAGACGAAACCTGCTGCCGCCACATAGGCTACTCTTCTTCATATAACAGCAAGGGATCTTTTATGCACACATTCCCATAGACAGGAAAGCACACACTATGGCCTTTGATAGCCCAATCATAGATCACTGGTTGGAACGGGAAATAACCCAACCGTTCCACTGAGGAGGATCGATCTGTTGACCTACCGAACCTAAGGCAGACACTCTTGCACTGAGCTATGCCTTGCTCCATGTAAATTAAAGACACAATCTATATAGCAATGTGGCTGTATGTCATTCTATATGTTTGATAGAATAGAAAACACAATACTTGTTTGTCTTATATCCGTATCTAAAACTAAAGTTTGTTTTATTTAACGATGCCACTAGAAACACATCAATTATAAATCAATGGTTATTGGACGTCAGATGCATAGTTATATTGACACATGGTCACAGAGGAAACCCACTGCCACCACATAGGCTACTCTTCCATGAATGACAGAAAGGGGTCTTCTATGTGCACTTTCCCATAGACAGGATAGCACACACCACAGAATTTGATCAACCAGTCGTGGATCACTAGCTGGAACGGAAACTTTTGGTGAAGAAAGCAGATGTGAAATCATTGAATTGTTTTTAATACTTTTCGGAACTTTCGGTGCAATCCATGTTTGGAGTGCTTTTCATGTACACTACCGTTTATCAATGTTACTATTAGAAGGGGTGGGAAAACCCAATCCTAACTTTGTTCGGATTGAAAAAGATATTAATATCTATGCAGTACCATATTTAGGTTTTGGTGGCATTTTAATAAACGTCAGGTGCGCTTTTTTTTTTAATAAATCATGCATAGTACCGTTTTTGAAAAATCGGTGCCGTTTTGGCACGGTGCCATTTTACTATTTTTAGCCCGATCATAATCCCCGTTTTAGTCTGATCATGGATATAATAATTATGTCATCCATCAGATTCCGATTATATTAAATTAAAACGGGTAGCTACTATTAACGTTCTCTGATTAGTCTATTGAATTCTTACCCGTAATAATTTGATGTCCAACACTAACGCGTCACCAGTGAGTTACAAAATTGTCAACTATTGCTATCGGTCTTCTCGCAATAAATAAATACACGAAACATTAAGTTTTGTGTCTGTCATGCCATATTGTTATTACCTTGTTGCTTAACCATGCGCAACCTCAAGAAAGTGATAAATATGTCCAGGTTTTTTGTAATTTAGTAAAAACATTCAACTGGTTTGATATTTCGCTCTTAAAAAGCACAAGCCTGATCAAACCAACAAACCTTTGTAAGCACGAATTTCATTGGTCAGTTTGTGTTACTAATATTTGTTACTTCCTCCTTTTTATTTTTGTCGTGAGAGAAAAATAAGTTAATTACTTAATTCGGAATTTACTCTACTCCCAAACACCAGTTTACAGTATAATTATACATTTTTAATATTACAAAATCATACAGCCTGGTTTTACTTAGATGCACTCAAAGCATGAGTGCTTTGAATTTGGAATTATATATACATTATTTTTGTTTGTGGCGGTAATTTTCCCACTTCCGGGGACGTTGTGTAACCTATTTAAGATTTCGTTGGAGTTAAAACCACTATCATCCACTGCATTAAATCGTAATTGCAGTCGTTAAATATTGCATAAATATATTCTACTACTATATCGTATATGAATATACAATATATAAGTTTTGAATCTGTTGTATATTACAACTACGCATCTTGTGATCGGCGTAGTAATAAATGACGATGCGTCGTCTGCTACAGGCACTGACGTACAAATTGGGAAGAATTTTTAAAGGCACACTACCAAGTTCTCAGACAAATGCGACCCGATGAGCGCATCTAATGTAATGCTAGTTGTAACACATTTATGACGAATAGAGAATTTTTATTTAATAAAGTTGACATTTATTTACATTTTATATTGATATTGTAAGCAATAATCTGTAAATAAATTTTAATAAGAAGAAATGTTACAAAAGCACCCCAGATAGCAGACTATCATTGGCTTACATCGGGCCCAATAGAATGATGACGTCGGGCCAATGTACTTTGTCCGTCGGGACTACGTCGCACCAACCGTCGGAGCCAACGTTAAATGACGTTGCGTAGACGTTGAACCAACGTTACATGAACGACGACGACGTTGGGCGGACGGCAGTCTGCTATAGGGGACGAAATGCGCACATGTATGTGGGCCTACGGTGGCACCCATCTTCAAACTCGGGAGTGTGCCTTTAAGTTAAACGCCACGGAATCGTCAACTACCGGCCTCCGTGGTGCAGTGGTTAACGCTACGGACTTCATGCTGGTAGGTACTGGGTTCGAATCCCATTCGTGGCA
>JAULBR010141617.1:0-17902 GCA_032355825.1 Melanodrymia aurantiaca
GGTGATTGTTTTGATTGATTTTATTCATAAATACTAATTGTCATACATGCAATGTTTATTTATTTGCGTTGTCCGATGTTAGGGCTATGTCCGAAATTCGGCCGTTTTACCCTAATCATCGGCTACTGGATGTCAAACATAACGGTTCTTGTGACTCATGGTCTTAGAAGAACATTGCTGCCATCACACAGGCTCCTCTTTTTGATCAGCAGCAAAGGACTTGTAATTTGCATTTTTCCAAGCACCAAACACCACATACTAGTACATGTATTTTATGTATCATTCGTGGAGCACAGGTTGGAATGGGAAAACATGCAATGGCTCCACTGAGGAGAATCGATCCTTCAACAACATGAACGTCAAGTAGAAGGTCTAAACACTGCACTAGATCCTGCTACCTGGGATGATAACAGAACTGAAATACAGTCGCAGCTTTATTGAATGTATTAATGGTTTCATTGTCACATAGAATAGAAAAACATCTCTCAGAATTGACGATGTAATTTTAGATCCTACATCTACATGACCGTCACCATGCAAAATGATGCAAACAATAAATGAAACCTGATAATTTCGAACTCCATCCCAGCATGCAGTCTGATTGGGCTCATTCTTCAAGTCTTCCAAGCCAAACTGGAATAAATTAATTTAAGCTTTGCAATAATATTTTTACATTTGAGAGCAGTCTCTAACAATGATTATAATAACTTCAGTATTTATATTAGTAGGCATGTTGACTCACTTGACTGTGGTGAATATTGCACAGGCACATGTTTCTTGTAATGTCACATTTTCACGAAACAGCAGCTTGATATTTAATGGCAAAAGCTTAATGATTGTGCATAACTGTCAATGTGTTTAACAATCTGCACAAATAACATAAAACATCTGTGAACCGATGCTCTTACACGAAATGCAATCTGAACACAGCTTTTATCCTCTCCCCGCTTCAGAACATTGTGTGGATTGTGAAACACATTAACATTTACACATAATCCCGTATCACTATAATATTTATATATCACATTAAAAGGTAGAGCATCACATTGTTGTGATTCGTTATACAAGCATCTATAAATACAGCACCTTAACATCCACACCATTTTCAATGCGAGTATCTGGCTCAGACTTCATTAACCAATGGCTGTACTTCTGATTGTTCAACTTCTTTGGGATCTTTGACTTTCTTATTTTGGCATCATGTCCTAAAAATAATAAAACAATAATATTGGTCTATTATCACTAATAAGTGCAACTGGCCCGTGTTCGCATTAGTCTCAATATGGCAATAACAAATCAACAAATAGTGCTGCCTTAAGTTCAAACAACATGAGTACCCGGTACTGGTACAAACATCTTAACAGACTAGAAACTCAGGACTACGACATTATGGAATATGTGAAAAGTTCATCAGGAACATGTATGAAGACATGTGATGCAAGGCCTCCTGGCCGTACCAACTTCTTGAGTGAAAAGACAGGCATGTAGCAGAGATGCCTATTATCTCCACTTCTTTTCATCATAGCAGTAGATTGGATCAGGAAAGAAACTATAGAAGACACAGGTCTGCAGGAAATTGCACAAACAATTATTCCATTTGGATGTCATTTGCGCAACAGTTGCTTTGCGTAACCCTTTTTTTTCTCGCAGTAATATATATACGTATTTGGCGATGGAGTGTGGGGAGATTTCTTTGTTTTATCATTCCCTTATTGATAAACATTGCATGTTATGGTTATGTTGTAACGGTCAAATAAATCGCCAAAACATGCACCTGGATAGAACATTTCTACAGTCATACTATTGTCTAGAGATGCAGTGGTCATGATCAAGAGTCTTTAAATTATTGTTAGAAAATCTAATATCCTAGGTAGAGACATTGGAGCGAACAAGAATCTGTCGTCCACTATTTCTAACCCAAACATGTTCACCACTATTCCTAATCCATACCCTAAGCAGATGGCGGACTGATTCTATAATCATTGTGAAACAGAAATATGTTAATGATTTGTATTTAGACTAAATTAAATTGATGATCCGTGTCCACATTTTACTTGGCTTTCTGTCCGAATTTATAGAAAAGTTAAACTTTAAAAATGTAAATAATACGCAAATAAGTAAAGAAGCTTATTAGAGATGTATTACTAATAGAAACAAACAAATGCAAATAAGCATTGACTTTCCTATTTACCACATTCCTTGTCTCGTTTCCTTTTAAGTGGCATTTTCATATCTTGAGCTTTTCCCGCTATAATTTGTCGTCAGAGTCATGCCCTGTGTCGCAGCTGAGTCAGTATTTGAGGGATTAGCGCATGCGTAGATCACCAAACATTCCAAGATGGAGTTGTTGTGTCCGTTGCGACGAACATTTTCATACTGTTGAAACAATTATGTTTTTGTAGTAGTAACTCATATGATGGCAACATATGTCATATAATATAGACATGTGATTGTTCATAGTTCAAGGTATTGGCATTTCTTTGTTGTTACTTTGGTTATGTGTTTATTGTACAAATCTCATGCAGTCGGTTGTTATTTATCGGTTGTTACGGAACTTTTACGTTGAATGTTTTTAGTCGATATTTTCTTAGTTGATAATGGCATCTCATGCTGAGTGGATTTCAACACTGTCATCATACATATGGTGAATGTAACTATAAGGACATGAAAAATAATTAAGTTACTTACTGTCAATATATATGTAACCCACTGAATTACATTTACTGATTTAGTGTGCGGTTTTATGTTTGTAAATTTAGTTCAGTTTAACACGGAAAGGGGTAAATAACTTGATAGATTCGAAAATAACAAAAATGTGCTATTTTTCTATGAATTTAGATCAAATTATATCAAGAATTAAAAAAATTAAAACTTTTCTTTTTTAATTTTCATCATGTTTTACATTTATTGTGCCATCTAATCTTTAAATAAAACAAACGTTACTTTTTTACTTTGCATGGGTTACTTGGGATTGACAGCAGTTGAATGTCATTCGCCAATTCACTATATGAATTGAAATGTAATATTGCAAATTATATTTCACTATCATTTGGCTAAAAAGTTATTAATCCAATCTGCCTTTCAGAACTCGTCAGCTGATTACATGAATGGAAATTAGTCGTGGTGTTCCTCATGTGTATTATAATAATTATTATGTTTGCTTTCTTATATCGTGTATACCTTGGATAACTAGTTATATATATTTAGAAGAAAAAAAACCTGTCAACACATAGCAGCCAGTTAAAAAGAGAACAGTTTCATTTTGCACATCTACAATCATGTATGGTTTATGTAAAATTGTTCTCGATTTGTATCACATCCAAATTCTATAAATATCGTTTAAACATTTAGAAAATACAGCATTTGACAGTTTCTCACTTTCAAATGTTAATCTGTTTGAACTACCTGTGATATTTGTGTTTATTCGTTGTATGTGTACATAGTGCTAGTTCTGGTTCATTGTGATGTTAATACAAAGTATTTTTTATTATCATTCTTATGTTACAGGTCTAATATTTCCTGGTCCATGTTGAGGAAACTGCATCTCAACAACTTGATGAACCGTATTTTAATGCACGTTTAAATGGCTTTAGCTCAGGATGCCCCTCAGATTCAAAGGTTAGACTTTAAAAAGAATACTTCACGAGTCATACTATCAGAGTGATTTGTTAGGTGCTACCTGTAACCATGTTAACCATATCCAAAATGTCAGTATCTGGGATAATTTATTATTACATGTAGCATGTATAATACAGGGTGCAATTTGTTTTTAAAATTGTTATTAGCAGTTTTGGGAATGGAAACGCAACTAGTGGAGTTTGATTAGCACTTATATACAATGAGTAGTAATACTGTATCGCATTTTGTGATGCGAACATGGTTATTTTGCAGCCTGTAATATAAATCGAATGGATCAAATTAAATAATGGTGTATGTTGTCATCAGAAGAAACAGACAAATGATTGATACATGTATTGCAGTGAGCCACAGTGATTTTTTGTTTATTTATTTTCACAAATATTTTCCAATACATGAGTCCTCAAGTAAATGACGAAACTTTAGTTGAGTCATTTTCTTGAGGAGGAATGCAGTCAAAATATGAGTCCAAATAAAATGAAAACGGATGTAATAAATTTTATTACATAAATAAACACCCAAACATATTTTTATTAATGCTTATTCACTGCAAGATTTTTAAAAAACAAAGCCTTATTCAATGGGCTATTACTGTAAAATTTAGGTATAAAAATATTGTATTATAATTGAGGTAAAGTATATTTGTTATCTTGTCCAAGTTATGTTTTATCACATGCCATGTAGGATGTTTCGTATGACAGTTTGTTTTGTGTTTACAGTGTGCACAATATGGATCCCAACTTGCAGCGTCCCGGCTCAGGTCTTGCCCGAGGGGTTCACATTACAGAGTTCAAAGAAACGAGGATCAATCCAAACCCCGTGGCCCTGGAAGAGTCAGATCTGCTTTTGGAACAGTATTTGTCACCCAGTAAACTGGTAAAACTTCTCTCATCACTTTATTGTAGACTTTTCCTACACCCCTGTGTGTGATATTGCTATAATATGATAACAATATGATAAACAACAGTCATTGTAATTTACAGGTTCATTCG
Organism: Melanodrymia aurantiaca; assembly: GCA_032355825.1. Classification (NCBI taxonomy): domain Eukaryota; kingdom Metazoa; phylum Mollusca; class Gastropoda; order Neomphalida; family Peltospiridae; genus Melanodrymia; species Melanodrymia aurantiaca. The sequence goes on from JAULBR010141617.1 coordinate 4,629, forward strand.
GCTCATTCACAATGTCACTGCTTCATTATTATTCTTGGATTGATTTTTAAAGACTAGTGATTGGCTGTCCCATTAAGATCTCAGATTATTATTTATAACTACCGGTATGTACATTGTACGACAATGCACATAGTGGGTGAAATCTTGAGCTGTAGTTATTTGTAGTTGGAAACTTATTTGTTTTGAAAGAAATACATGTTTAGAGTATGTAAGAAATAGAATACTATACTCATGTCCTTTAAATATCAATTATCAACTATGACACCTTTTAAGAGCAGACTGCATCTAGCTGATGATGTCATCATGAAATCAGCCAAGGCAATTACGTCGTGGACAAATCAAAACCAAATTGTATTGCGGAATTATAAATAGTAAATTGGTAATTTTGTTCAGTTGCAATTTGTTTTTGTGTGCAGGTCTTGTTTCTTTTGAGACAGTATAGGACTTTGTTATTGTTTAACTTGGATTACTCTTAAATACAGCTCATTTATATGATTTCTTGAAAATCTCCTGCAGTACGTCACAGGAATTACTGCCGCAAATTGTAAGTCCAATCAGATTTAGTGTTATAAACTTGTAGGCCTATGTATGTATTGACCAGTCTATAAATTTGGTTCCGAAACATAGTCACAGGTTCTATTTACCCTTTGGACTACTGAATATATTTTTGAAATTTGTAGCTTATAGTGTTTGATGGGGATCTGATATCCTGGTGTTGGCATGCTTTATTATTGTTAAATGTATGCACAGCATTAATCATTGCTTATCCAATTTGCTGTTTATTAACATGAATAAATAATTTTGCACCTCTACAAATCATTTTCGTTGATATCTTATCATATTCTTCACAAGGTATATTTGCACAGATGCACTAATAAAACGAGCGTTAAAATATATACCTAATTCAACTCAAGCTTTATGTAAAAAAAAACTATTATTCGTGGTCTGGGCTTAATAAAGTGGGCTTAATAAACCATGCTCTCATTATGGATTCAGATCCCTGCGTTAAATTAGTTTCATGCTTACCCGGTAGATATTCCACGACTAAAACAATTTAAGTATACATCAAAGGTATTGCTTTTTTACCTGCAGAGCACAGACCATGCCTCTCGAACAGACAATTTAACTGAGGTAGGGACCACTTTTTTATGTGTGCAAATATGCCTTGTAATTAGCTGTGGTTATTCTACAATAAAAAATAGAGTGTAATCAGCTAAAATTCATTGAACATAATTATGTGGCAAACTTAGTTAAATTATCTAACCTGTTTTGGTAATTTAATATCTAAAAATATATTTCAGTATTAAACGTTGTATTGAGTCCCTTTCTACAATTATATTTAATTTTATGTTCACTCCAAACGTCATGGACTATTATCATTTCATGGTTTTTGTATATCAAATAGTATTTTTTTCTTCTTTTTGTTTGTTTATATTAGTTAGTGATAGTGTTTCAAGAAACGGTTTTTTTGTAATAGAGGTTGGGAGGATTGGGGGAGGAGGGTCTTCAAAAAAAAAAAATTCTTTGAATGAGGTTCTGTGGATGCCTTGATAATGGATATTTGGGATGTTTCGTAGAAATACGATTTACAATTAGAAAGTCTTCGTTAAAAGTTTATTTTCTTCAAACCAGGTCCTGACCACCAATCAAGAAGGTCAAGGTTAGGTATCTGCTTTGACTGCATTTTATTCCATGGATCAACCTCCGGACAATCTTATTAATAGAGACATTCTCGATTCCAGCCAGTGTTTCATGAATATTACAGTCTGTGGTATATGCTGACCTGTCTGTGGCATTATATAAAAAATATTTTGCTGTAATATTAAAAAGAATAGTCTGTGTAATGGCAGCATAAGTTTTCTCTCATGTGTGACAATTAACATGTTTGACCTCAAATAGCTATTAACAACAATACGGTAGTGTGTCTTTAAACACACATTTAGATGTAGTTCCTTTTTAATAACAAAAATTAGAATTTTGTGGGTTCAAATATATAGCCAGGCTGTATTAATGTTTGATTTGTACATACATGTCTATTTGTTTATGATCTTGATATTTCATAATTGTCTTAACATTTTATTTGTTTGTTTACAGCGGCTTATAACAGGTGTTGAAAATCTGGATGAAGTGGAGTCTTTAGAGCTAAAAGTGAACACAGAGGAGACGAGTCTTGGTAACTTCGGGTCGCTGTTACCAAACCTTCGCCAGCTCAAACTGTCTGACAGTTTGATTCCAAAAATAAGGTTTGTTTCCTTTTAACCATTTAAAATTAAATACCGGGTATGTCTCAATTAAACACACTTTTGTTTTTAGATATCTGCCTCGCTTTGTTGAAACTTGTGAGATGTTTATCTCATTTTTAAAGTATTTATTAAGAACTTGTTTCTTGTTAGATTTGTCTAGTCTCTATATTTTTCTGTTGAATTTCAGGGATTTGGGTTCATCGTTAAGAAACGTACACGTTATGTGGATGTCCCGCTGTGATTTACATGAGCTTGACGGAATATCTTCCATGACCAGCCTCAAAGAGGTGTACCTGTCATACAATGATATATCTGACATCAGCCCTATCAGCATGCTTGATACACTTCAAATTCTTGATTTAGAAGGGTAGGTCTTTTATTAATTTATTTGATATTTTCAGTTTAACTTTTAACACCAGCATTTATTATTCTATTCACATTCTTTGGCAAATACTTTTTGGACCTCAGGCTGAGTAGACATTTGTTATATTTACTTAAAATAGGGAATATGCATGTAACAGGCTAAGTATTCTTAGAGAGAGAAAAGTAATTACAAGTAGCAACGTACAGTTTTGATGTTTTTCAGAAACAACATTGATGATATAGCTCAAGTTCAGTATCTCACTCTTTGCCAAAATCTGAAGAGTCTTGCCTTAGAGGGAAATCCTGTTTGTGTTATGTCTAGTCCATCTAGTCAAGAGGTATGCAACATACTAGAGTAAATTTCTCATATTAATATCGTAACGCACATTCTAAATACATGTATAATCATGTTCTTAAGATTCAATTTCCCCAACCCATTTTAAAACCTTAAAAAGGATGTCTTCTAGATTTATATAGAATTCTGGATTTTCAGTTCGATTTATAAAGCTTTTGTTTCTTTTTACATTCTGAATGAAGATCAGAATTTTAGACTATTGCTCATCACTTTTTTCATCAGTCTTGATGCCAACACAAATTTTCAACTGTTTCCGTACCTTTAAATTGTCATTTTCAAGTTGTGAAATAGCTGAGTTGTGATTGGCCATCCCATCTTAAACTAGATCCTATTTACAAGTAACAATTTGAATTAGCTGCGCTACTCTTGCAGAAATGAACACCATTTATAACTGTTTCTGCCTTTGATCATCCTAGCATGTTAGTTCAGAGTTAATACAATCAAGGTACGGCATTGAAATGAAATATGATATATTTGAAATTTGTTGTTTCCACTCTAAAACATTACCAATACTACTTGTAACAAACATAAAATGTTTCAGGTATCATACAACTATCGAAATGCCATTAAAAAGATTTTGCCACATCTTCGCATCCTTGACGATGAGGCTCTGATCGAAGGTCAGACACTGAAGACGAAACCGAATGCATTTGATGATGACTGGGCATATCTTCAGCAATTGCAGAAGGATGTCTTGTTGATGGAGGATTCAACCGAGAGCCTTGACACTGTTGAATCAGGTACAGTGGTATATACAATAACATAACAAATAAATGTATATGTATGTACATGTACCAGAAATGAAACAGCTACATAAAACAGCAATCCCATTACACAGTAAATCAAATGGTAAATGTTATTCATATGGTAATTATTACACTGGAAACACAAACGCAGGACTCACTGAACAATTTTAGGCAAATGTTTCAGTAAAATCTTTAAAAAGATGCTAATTGATACAAACTATTTTTAACCAATTACCAAAGCATTGTCAACCTATTTTAAAAATAGCCATTATCTAATTTCATTTGGCTATTTACAGGGTGAGCCCTAAGTAGTGAAATCAAGTCTGTTCACATTGTTTTGCAGGAGGCTCTAGACCGGATTCTGGTAGTGACTCTCGACCTAGTACAGCTGCACTTCGACCTGCGACGTCATACAGACCCGGCTCAGCTCTCCGACCTCCATCAGCATTTCGACCAATGACGTCTCGACGCCCAGCTACAATAGCAGCTTCTCGACCAATGACTGCTGTTCGACCAGTAACTGCCAATAGACCCGTTTCCAGTGGTGAGTGTCTGTATTTGTAAGTCTGTGTTTGAGACACTAATAATGTTCCATTTGAAATATGATGGATATGATTACTTCAAAAGGTTGTTGAAGTTGTAAGTTATCTGCTACATGGCATGGTGATCATCATACTGTTTAATATGTAAATGTCAGAATGCCATCATACTTAGCGTAATCATAAAATTGTAAGACTTGGTTTTTTATCAGTTTCTCATATTCTAGAAATAAAAATTATATCTTGTGCTAGTCAGGGGCTCACATAATACAATTTTTTGTTTCCGATATATGATAATGATGATACCAAAAACACTTATTTCTAAGCTTTATAATCATACCCTAATCTAGCTTTTAAGATGACTACTTTTTATGCCAAAATGTTGCTAAAGTCGCTGCATTTGTAGCCGCTATGAGAAGTCTAAAGTTGCGGTCATATTTGGAACCTAAATTTGTTTTCATTTATAAACATATTTGACTCCTAGATGCAGTCGAAGTGGACCCGTCTAGTGATTTGACTGCAGGAAAGGTGTTCTGTGGTAACCCTTCAAGAGCACTGCGATTACGTAAGAAACTAACTCAGGCTGATGCAGATGGAAGTGGACAAACAGAAAAAGCTAGACTTTTTGCCAAGGTATTAATTATTTTCTTATTTCAGTGTGTAGACAATGAGACAATGCAAAATATTTAGCTCACACTGATTAATTCCATTAAGTATTTATAACATTGTATAAATATGGATGTCACCGAGCAGGTTCCCATTTAGGAGTGGGACGTAGCTCAGTGGTAGAGCATCCGCCTGTAGCTCAATGGGTCGAATGATCAATCCTTCACATGGGACCCATTGGTTTATTTCCCATTCCAACCAGTGATCCACGACTGGTTAATCAAAGGATGTGGTGTGTGTGCTATACTGTCTCTGGGAAAGTGCACATAAAAGATCCCTTGCTGTTATTCGAAGTAGAGTAGCATATGTGGCGGCAACGGGTTTCATCTGTGCATTTGACATCCAATAACCGCTGTTCCAGAGGAGTCGTTAAACAAACTTCATGTTTTTAGGTTCCCATTTAATATCAAGTGAATTAGTAACCACCCTAAAATTCCACTTTCCGCCACCGCCAATGTTGAGGATCTGTGTTTGATAACAACGTAATAAATCGTACTCCCAAAAAACAGGCGTGTGGAAAAACCCATTAACCTGTTTGAGACCATCTTTTAAAGTACTTTTATTTTAACATTTCTTTCTTGATAGTATCGAATAATAATGGTACACATTTTGATCCACTATTGTGTTATTCTTTTAGGCTAACTTTCAAGCAGAACACTCGTACGACACAGTGCCAGATGATGACAGACATATGGCAGACATAGTTCAGGACCTCAAGGACTGGAGAGTTGACCATGAAAAGTCAGTTCTATTTTAATTGCATTAACATGCAACCAAATCTAAATATTTTGAAATTGCCATTTATGAGTTTTAGGTAGAGCAGCATCACAAAATCATGTTCCGAAAATAGATTATTTATTGCATGAAAACCAAGATGCATCTGTACCATCAATTAAACATAATAAATGTATCTCAGTAGTGCCTTTTATACGTGTTTGGGCATGTTTCTAAATTATTAAGACAGTGTCTGTAGCTTGAAGCCTGTTTATCACTGCTTATAGCTTTAATATTTATTCGATTGGATTGTTCCAGTTACTGTATTGCTGCTTAGTTTTAATTTTAATTAGATTTCTTTACAACCTTGCTTTACTTTTTTATTAGAACTTTAAAACATGTTGGAAATGATTAAATTGAATAAATTGAGTTATTGTTTGTCTTAATTTTTCAACAGGAGAATGCAGCAGATAATGGAAAGTAAAGCTCCGCAGGTGCTAGTGATAGACGAGAATACAATGACACCTTTATCAGACTCCGATTCTGAGGACGATATAGACTTGTCTCCTAGATCATTCTCTATGCAAAACTGTTTAGTTAATAAAAACACTAATGAACAGGACAGTTCTAATCTAAAACGAAAAGGATTTAAGCATGATGAATCTTTTGAATTGGAAGATGAAGCTAACCACAGTAATAGTTCAGATAAACATATAGGAAATACAAACAGATCACCTGCATCCAGTAGACCGCTTGCAGATTACAGGTAATTATCAAAAGCTATAGATTTTTCATAAAATTCGATGATACAGTAACTACAGTTAGGGACTATTTTGGAGTAAATAGTAACCATTCTACTTTTCTTTTTTCATTCCTCAATTACAATTAAAAGTAGTCTGTAAATTTTCTTTTCATCTTAGTTACTTTTATGTAGCGTTACATGACTTTTTACAAAATGAAATGAATGTTTAATGACACCGCTACAAAAATATACATTAATAGCTATAAAGTGACAACAAATGGTTCATATTGCTATTATTGTCTACGTTTTGATATTTCGTTTCAGATTGGGCAACAGTTGTGAATCAGAGTTAGTAATGACTGCTACAGGATTACCAATGCCTGTCATTAAAAACATTTCCAGTCCACCTGAAATCCTTTCTCCATTTACAAGACCTACAACATCAAGTGCTGCTTTAGGTTTCTCTGACCCAGCGCGCATGAGGCGACAGCTTCCCCAAGTTCCTTCCTTGCCATCACGTCCTCCAATTAGAAAATCCTAGCACAAAGTTCGGTCACGTTTTCTTTGAGTTTTGTTCAGTCATACTGCTGTGATATAGGTGTGTCCGTCCTGGTTGTGGATTTAGGACAGTTGCAGTGAGACCTGCATTTGGTTTTCTAGCCAATCTATCATGATGTGTCAACTTGGTAACTTGTGTGTGAATATAAAACAATTCGAATCTCGTCCTGCAGTTGATAATAACCAAGTGTTTTTCCACGTTGCTCAGTATAGACTATAAAACATCGATATACATTCCTTAACCTTTAGACTACAAGTCAGGTTGATAACTTGCATAAATAATGCTGGAAATAACTATGTACCACACATTTAAAAATTTGTGGATATTGTTGGTACTTTTTGGCACATCCTGTGAGCTAGAATTATACGGTACCCACAAAAAAAAGTCTGACCTAATTGTGTTCAGGTGTCTGATGTTTACTCTTAATATTTTCAGTCAGTGTGTCCTTCTCATCATTGTATTGAAGGAAACAAAACGTTTTCTCTCTTGACTTGTCAAATGAAATCAACCTTTAAAACAAATCCTGCCATGTAAAAGCTTGCAATCTATTATGTGAACTTAATTTTATTTATGCCATTATTTAGAAATCTGGTAAGGATGAATAGATAGTTGATTTTCATTTCTATATGCCAACAGTTTAAAACTCTGTACTTCAGTTTCAGACAAGTTTGTGAGACTTTGCATTTTAAAATGTTTAGGCATTTCTGATTGAAAGAGAAGAAAACATTGTTTTGCAAGTTTAAAAGATTGTTTGTATAAAATTGTCTTAAGAAGTACATGTACACAATTCAAACCTTTTGTTTTGTATTTTTACCCTAGCAATGATGTTTATTTACAGTATTATTTATAATAATAATCAACAGAAATGTCTCAGATTTAATGTTATTGAAGTTTGATGCACTGTACAGTTGTGTGGGTATTGTATATACCGGTAAGATTGAATATGAATTAGGCGTATAGCATTAATAGCACCAGTATATGAACAAACCAAAGACAGCCGATATATTATAACCATTGTAAATGAATGTTTTGGTAATGATCAAAACATCAATGTGTGGAGTTCATGATGATTGTATTTATGTGCTGAAAAGTCATGTTCTAGTTGTCTATAGGTAGGGCAAGACCAAACTGGGTAATGTTTACATTATACTTGTTATACCTTTCTATATTTTTATGTGTTTGTTATTGATACAAAGAGCTCAATTCAGAATGTGCATGTCAAATAGTCCTCACTTTTCTATTAAAAATAATTAAATTATTTTGTTTTAGTGGATCGATATCTGTAATGTTAAATTTTTATGTAATGTTATTTGATGACAAATTTTTACATACATTTTGGGTTACTTTTTTAAAAAATATGTTACATTTCCTTATTTAGTTTGTCAAAAATCTGTGTATTCCCAAGCTATTACCAGCATTATGTAAATTCATGTGAGTATGATTGGTTTCTTCAACTAAATGAGTTCAAACACTGTTTCTGTAAATTTTATCTTTAATAACATGTCTTGTAACACATTTCGACAACTTATTATAATTGAATTTGACTTATTATTGAAGATCAAGTAAATATGTTGCCGTACCATCCAAATAATGGAATATTGACAAAGAGTGTGGACCAAAACATGTTAAAGGGCTAAAGGAAAAAACTGCTGGAAAATGTTTTCTCAAAAATTGCTATTAAACCATGTAGCTCCTTTATAAACTGGTGTAACAACTATTGTATTAACATTATGTGAAACAAAACACTTCGAATATTCATTCCATGTTTGAGTGCAGTGAACCACATGTACACATTCTATATTTGTGTAGCCTTTAAGTTTACTTTTATGTCAAATGGCAAGCAAAGGCAGTGTTAAACTGTGTCTATTGTTACACTTGTTTCTTTTAAATCTCGACAAGTAACATTATTGCCTTTTCGGTATGAATGATTTTTTTTTATACCTCTATAAGAATGATTAAGATATGAATGTATTTTTTTCAGAGTGAAAATAACAACAAAAACCAAACAAGAAATTAATACAAAATTGTTTGCTAAAATGAGTGTTTTGTTCTGCTTTTGTTTAACTCAATCACAGATTACATGTACATAGAGGATATTAAATGAGCTAGGTGTACCATGTATTATCAAGTTTAAGTCCCAAGTTAATTTTTTTTCATTTGTCACAAACTTTAGCGATTTACTAACACTATTTCTCGAGGGACTTACATGTAAACTAGATAATTCATGGTAGCTAGCGAGTTTAATATTCTATTTATTACTCCAGATGCTTTTCAAAACACAATTGACGTCAATATAACGCTGTTTTGATCGATTCCATAGTATTTGTTTGACATTTTGAGAAAACACTTGTGGAAGTGTACAATGCACAAAACATTGTTTAACATAAGTCAAGTACTCAATATTAGCATACATAATTTAGTAACATTACCAGTATATATAAGGTAGGAAAAATGCAAGGACCATCAATGGATCTTGAGACTCTAGTATTCAAGATTACAGAGCTCAAGATAGCATATTACTAAATATTTAATTAAAGATGTATAAACACAACTGCATCATAGTTAAGTTGAGCCGTTGAACAGTGTTTTATATAAATAACTACTGTCAATCTAATAATTAAACTTGGAATCTAAACACTTAATCACACATTAAATTTCACACCAAAGGTAATTATTTATTAGTGATCACCATCTTGTCTATTTAACAAACAAATCACCATAGATTTTGTAATAATAGATAATAAAATGAATATATACATTTTAGAATCATTTGGTGATATAAAAAGTGATTTAAAAAATAACACATTCTGTAACTTGTCTTCAATAATGGAATAATTTAGTTAATAAAGTTATAGCGATGCATGCATCAGTAAACAGGAAATAAGTAACGGCTAAAATGCTCATTTGCTAACAAACAAAACAAATTACACATTCACATAACGAATCCCATAAATAAACCTGGGAACATACAAATATTTGAGAAACAAAGTTTTGTTGCCTACTCAAAGGAAGATTTGGTTTTACTACAAGTTGTAAGCAAGCCAAAAATAAAAAGCTTAGAAGACCAGAAACTGGTGAAAAAATTGAAATCAATTAAATTTTCAAAGTCTTCATTGCCTAATCAAATACAATATGGCAACATGTTGAAGTAAGTGTGGGTGTTTTTAACCGATACTTTATTGATTCAAATTGTCATGCAAAACGAAGATATCAGTTTTATGGCTGATCCCTGTGGCATACCCCTTTTAACATTAATTTTAGAGATTTGGTGCTATCCATACATACTTACTCAGTTACTGCTTTGGAGATTTTATCCAATTATTGCACCTTTGTAAACATGTAGCATTTCAATTTAGAAATAACAATGTAATGTTCAACTGAACTGAACTGATCTTAAAATAAATAATAGAATCCCAAATTTCATTTTCAACAGTCCGTTTACCATGCTGTAATGTTGGCTGAAGGACAGTCATGTAATCACCCCTATTCTGGCATCCAAATGATAAAGATACGATAAAGTTTTTATTTAACGACACCACTGAAACACATTGATTAATTATTAATCAGCCGTTATTGGATGTCAAACGCATTGTTATACCGACACTTAGTCAGAGGAAGAGGAAATCCGCTGCCACCACATATGCTATTCTTCGAAAACCAGCAATGGATCTTTTATGTGCACTTTCCCAGACAGGATAGCACACACCACAACCTTTGATGGGACCAGTCATGGATTATTGGTTGGAATGAGATACAACCAAACAGGTCCACAGAAGATCTATCTATTATACATTTCACCACACATTAAGAAAAAATTTGCTATCTGGTTTCATGTGCCCTTAGTTGAGACACATAAGCTGTAGTTACATATATTCTTATGACAATATCATTAAAAGAACACACAAAAAACCCACTTTGCAAAATGTATGCCTCAATAAATTCTAAAGATTTAAATGTCAAATTTATTTTGTTTTTAGTTTCCTCCACTTATTCCTTAGGTCTTCAGCAGATCTTTCTTTGGAAAACATATAGGCATGGAGAATACTTTTCCAATTATAGCCAAATGTTTTAACTCCCCTTATCAATCGACGTTCCTCACACATGGAAAATGGTTTGCTCCTTTGTACTGGGACTGTCTTCTTGTTTTCATTAGCCTGAATAAGATGAAGAAAGAAAAAAGAAATAACAAAAACCCAATTCCTTTAAATTCAAATAAGCTAAATTGATCAAGGAGAAAGGACTGGTTTGTAGCATTTAACATGTATTAATAATAGTCTAATGATTTATTCATTCCTTTTTGCTAAACAGTTAATAATAACATATTTATTCTATTTTATATTGCCCTGTAATAAAAAAACACTATATACTTTATCATAGTTTCATATTCCATTGTCTCCGGTACTGATGCAATGGATAACCCACCTCGCGTCAAATGTGAACAGATTATAACGAGTCGTAACAATTAATATCCTTTGGTAGCCAAAACAACATACATGTACAATGTAGAAGCCTCATGATGGGCAAATGGATAGCTATGTACCGTAAGTCGCTTGTGTTTCTCCATTAGATCAACTGCTGTCCTAGATCGATGGAATTTGTATGTCACTAGGATTTGGTTCCACTTTTTACCCAGATGCTCTATGCCATATTTCAGAAATTCAAGTTCCTCTTCACTATATGGAATTCTCCGACGTCTTTTGGCATTTGCATCTTTATGTTTAATTGTATGTAAAGGATGGACGGATGTTCTCACTGAAACTGGTGGAGAAACAAACTAACAAAAAAAGAAAATAATAATTTATAATTTGACTAATAAATGCTTACTTGTTATAATTATATAGGTTTACTTATCTGTTCAGTATAATTGGCAAGTATCGATTTAACAAAATAGTATGTTGTTAAAATGCAAGCCGTTTCTTAATTTAAGTAACAATAGGCCTACATTTAATGAGAAAAGTTTACTACAGTGAAAACATTTTGATCCCAAACATAAATTACAATATTATTAACAAAGTTGACAATGATTTGTTTTAATTAATTAGCAATTTTTTATGGTGGTAATTATGCTATGTTAAAAATACTTAGAAATCTGAACAAAATTAGGATTAGGTTCGACTCTCTCCTTCCCATTCTAATCCTAACATAAAACATTGATCAACTGTGGACCGAACTGAACTTTGATTTAAACCCTACTTCCCAAAATGTCTCAAATTTTAAGTAGTATAAAAAGTTTCTTTAGAATCCACTGTTTTCCTTTGTCATAATTACATTCTAAGGTAAATATTTATAAATAATTTTACCAGTTTTGATTTTGTTGGATCAGAATCACTACTGGATTCAGGAAAATCGTACACACATTGTGTGTTTTTTGGTTTATGAACATCCAATTCCTGTTTGTAGATCCACTCCTTTATGTTTGCTTGCAATGGTCTTCGTTTCTGACTAGCTGTCAATGCTGCATGTCTTGATTCTTTTGTTTTTTGAATGAAATTTCTTTCCAATATTCTCAAGTTTCGATGGTTTGAACAAGTATAATTGCTATTTTCCAAAACGATATTGAAAGTACGACTGTTGAGAATTGCTCCACTTATTTGTTCTGGAGAACTGCATCCTAATGGAAATTTTTAAAAATACATTCTTATTTGCATTTATATATAAAAATATGAGAAAAACAAAACAAATGACCATTTTTGCAATATTTTACATCAAACCAATTTAGTATTATATGTAGCCTAGTAACATTACGAATTAACATTGCCTTAAGTGGGATTCTAACCCAGATCTTGAGTCCGGTAGTCTAACAACTACACGTGCACCACAGAGACTGGTTACCATTACTATAATTATATCTTGCCATTAAAATGTAAACTGGAAAGACTTTACCTGGGCAAAGACTGAGTTTTTTCTCCATAGTCTGCTCTTCATTAGATGTAGAAGCTGAATTATTTTCACTCTCAGCTACAAAGATAATTATTTTATGTAACCGACTTTATAATGTGGTTAAAGACATTATATTGGTCACCAGAAAATAATGTTATAGTGTCAGTTTTAGCCCTGGATGTTAGAGCAACATAAACATATAGGGCAACAAAGTCCCCCAAAAATGCTCTAACAATAAACCAGGAAGCAAACACAACATATCAATGTTAAAGGGGCAGTCTCATTGTTACAAAATGGCGGCTCCCACCAATTTTTTAAATACTATTTATTTTACAAACGTAAAGAATATACTTTCAGCTATATGCAAAACAAAAATTACAATAAAATATAGCCATTTACTATTAGAACATATGGGGAGACACTAACGATCCCCCCGCCAAATAGTAAGAATGTCAACAATAACAATG